>QMFG01003447.1:0-53094 GCA_003314545.1 Ramaria sp. MG151
TCGCACCGCTCCCCAGTAAGCGGAGACACGTAGTTGCAGAAGAACCTCGAGCCCCTGCGGACTCCGAGCTTGGCTCTGGGGCGAGAACCAGACTCCACTGGTGACGGTTCATTGTAATCACTAGCCCCGTATGAATTGTAGTAAGGGGACTCCAAGGTCGTATGCGCTCGAGCCGGCTGTGGATTGGAAACACTGCTCCTGCGTTGAGACAAAGTGCCTGTATATGTGTCAATTAATTGCCGAGAGCTAAAGTTTAAACTCACCATGTCGTCTCTCCGTCTCTTGGGCCGGAGCATATTTCCCGGAGAAATGATCTTTGTTGACGTATCCGTCAGCATCTTCGCCAACGTCGAAAGCTTTACGGTAAGGCCGGGCCTCGTCCCCGTGACGTGTAGGCTCCCGTCTGCGTTACGTCCCATGGCTTGAGAATAAGAAACTCGCGCCAAAGTGCGCAGCTGTTACTAAAAACTTACCTTTGGGTTGAAGATTCGGATTTCCCTGGATAGTCATAGCGTGGCGAGCTAGGTATGTACCTATGTGTCACCCCTTCTGATTCCGGGGAGCTAGGGGTAGGAGATGGCGTGTCCCGAAATCGCGGGGGCGAGTAAGGATCGTCGTTCCATCTGGCGGATGTCAAGTGGGGAAGGTTATGCCTGGAAGATGGATGGATGTGGCGGATGGGAGGAAGTTTTTGTGACAGGCCACTGTCGCGCCAGGAAGGAAGGAGTGGAGTGGGGGAAGGAGAGCGAAAGGCTTGATGTGAAGCATTAGGTGAACCGATTAAAGTAGATGCTGGGCTATCATGAGGAGAAGGGGATGGAGAGTCAAGAAAGCGTGGGGATGGAGGAATGCGCAGTGGACCAGGAAACCTGTGATCCGGGTGTCGGGATTTTGGTGTCTCTGTAATTTTCAGGTGTGTCCGCGAGTCATAGGGATTGAGAAGCATAGTATTTGAGGCGGATGCTCTATGCAGTGGCGGGGAGAATGGTTGCTCTGAGGGAGAGTGGGGTCGGTGTTCAGAAGTGTTGATCCGCCGTCCGCTGGACGCGTGCCTGGGCGGTGACGGGAACGTGAAGCGCTCCGGAGATTGTATCGTGAAGGAGGGATGGGACGTATACATTTGCCCCGTAGTGTTTGAGACTGGGCTACGCGACGGGTGTTGGGGAGGCGGCATCGACGGTGGTGTTATGTGGCGACGGTGTGGTGCTGAGCCTGGACAGAAAGATGGAATTTGCTTCCGTACTTATGGGTGGAGACCACAACACAGCCGCCAGTGCCTTCCTTCTCGTGGTAGCGCCAATTGTAGCATCCTGAGGGTACGGCCACACGAACAATAGAGCTATATGGGGAAGAAGGGGGGACCCTGAAATAGAACATACTTGCTGTACAACTCATACGCAGTCTGTCAGGGTGTTGTAGATCTCTCGAGATCCGTTGCTATACACTGCGTTGAGGGACTATGACGAGTGCGAGTGCTTGGATGCGCCAGTGAGCATCTGACGGAGGTTGTGAAGGAGGCAGGGTGGGCACCAGGGGATATAAAAGTTTTTCCACGGATACAAACGAGTGGATCTGTTCGAGAGACGATGCATCACCGGAAGTTGCAAGGCGTCCCTGTAAGGCTGGCTTGACCAATTTGGGCAGACAAGAAAGCCAGTTTAGGCGTCACGAGTCAAGCGGGGCGGCGGGCCGAGATCCGCACATGGGAATGGTGCGCTGGATTAGGAAGGCTTTGTTTGAGCTCGGTTGGGAAGAAGAGGAAAATGATTCAAGACATACTGCACATATGAGGTCCAACCCGCACATGGTCGTACTTATTGCAGAACTGCAGGCCTCCCAATTGTCTACATATGAGGAGCGAAAGGGCGATGTTGGGGGACCCCCATTGTTCCAATACAGAGCAGAGTCTTCCGAGTAAACCGTGCGCCTGGGACGCGGACAGTCGACTAGCATGGTGGGGCTGTAATTTCCTGGAAACTGAGAGTGCGCCACGAAGGAGTCGGCTGCTCTGCGGCTTCGGATCTCCCCGTACAACGCTTGGCAGGCAGCAAAGGCGAGCAATATGCGGTGGATCAACAACCCCCATAAGGGAAGGAAGACATGTCCAGTGGTACCAACACATCGCATATCAACTTGGTGGTTGAAGATAAAGGACACTGGCCAAGAAGCCTCGCTACAGCGACTCTGCAAAATCGATGACCTCATGGTCTAAGCGGAGCTAACCACACGTAGTAAAGCCAAGATTGCATATCGTCGAGCAGGGAAACATTGCAAATACATAGGCACATGTCTGCACGTCATATGCTACCGGCATCCCAGAGATGCTCACTCAAATTTCACCCCGAATGTCCTTCCCGCACGCACCGCAGTGCTTCATATCTATCCAGGGACAGGTGCAATCGGGGAACGAAATTTATGCCATATGTGGACCAAAGGGAGAAGGAAAACGGTCATCGCTGTCTTCAGCTCCGAGTCTGACGAACAAAAACACCAGGACTGAACATCTTGGTGCCAAACAAGTCCTTTGTCAACGTCCTAAGACATCCTGGCCCTCTTATTACCACGACTAGCACGCGTAGCTGCCGTCGCGGATGTTTCCACAGAAGATATCGACAACGATCGCTTCTGCGACTGGGTAATAAAGTATTCGTGACCGTAGAAAATGGAACACAAAAACGCATAGACGCTCTCACCTGCCTCCTGGTTGTACCCTCGGCGGCAAAATCGGGGGCAGCCACTGAATGCTCACGATCGACATCCATGGCATCTGCAGCCGTATTTTCCTCTCCCGTCCGCACGTCTCCGGTCTTTTCACCTCCCGAGTCTTCTTCGTCTTCACCCTCGGCGGCAGCTTCCGCTTGACCATCCTCGTCTCCGCCCAGGCTGAGTAACTTCTTCTGGGTCCGCATTTCCTGATCAATTCTGTCTATCGATTTTTTTGTATCGATCAGTATGGCAGCGGCGTCAAGCAACGCCTCGAGGTACTGAATGTTGTCCCTGGTGGGCATGACCAGCCGCATGTGCGTCACTCCAAGTTCTCCGAGGAGTGCAGCCACCTTGGGAGCGATGCTCGCTTTGGGTGTCGGCAGTTTGGTGGAGCGCAGGTGAGCGGGTGCATGCGCAGTCTTGGTGGAAGGCGCTGTGGATGAAATTGTCTCCCCTCGGGTAATGCAATGCAAAACATCTGCATCGTACAGTGAGTCCATAATTAGGGGGAGAAAAGATTACTCACCTTCAGCAGCCTGTTTAGCCGACACCGCCCGCCTTGCAGGACCAGACGATAGACCAGTTGGTGTAGGACTTTCCGCATCCATCCCATCACCCTTCTTTCTTTTTCGTCGAGGGTCAATAAAGAGTCCAGAAAAGGCCTCTTCATCAGGCTGGTGAACATTTAGTCCGCTCTCTATGCCTGCCACTGTTTTCATGAGCTCTTCACGGTCCTTGGCGAAGCGACGTTCAGTCTGTTCCAGGCGCTTTATTTCAATGTACAAGCCCTCCTCCTCGGCAATCTGCTCCGGTGTCCGTGCAAACAGACTTGCCACGTACATTTTTCGTGTTTTTTCACGCTCTGAAGTGGCATTAATTACAACAACATGGAAGAGTATGGACCTTACCCTTGTCAAACTCATAACTGTGTAAAAGAGCCGCTTTTGAAGACTCATCCCCCGTCCACGAGCGACTGCGGATGAGCTTCCGGCAGACGCTATAGTATCGTGCTTTCAAGTCCTATCAACAAGCTAAGATCGCACATGCCTATGATGGATATTGGTATAGTCACCTCCAGGGTTCTGGGCTGACCGCCTGGAAACTCGTAACGGTCCGCGATGACATAGAATCTCATGTCGTATTCCTTTACTAGAGAGAAGAGGTAGTCTGTCTCCTCCTTAGTCCACTGGTCATCTGTATGTCAAGAATAAGCAGGAAAAATCGCAAGAGAAGAAAAGCCTTGCCTTCCGGAAGGATCGAGTATTCTTCTTCTGTATAGCTATACACATTTGAAGCCGTGTTGTACTTTGCAAAAGGATAATCTATGATTATGTAAGCAATTGCGACGTGCAAAGGTCTTCATGGCGTTGTCACCTGCAGGTTGTTCATCCCTTACTTTCTCCCAATGCCCAAGTCGCAAGCCATCCTTCCGTGCATTGTTCAGAAATGGCCGCCATTCCCTACATCTCGGTTAACCAAGATATACATGGAAATATCTAAATCTAACTCACCAGCGTACTTTCCCTCTTCCCAGATCTGGTTTCTGTTTCAATTTTGGCTTGGCGCGTTGTACAGCTGCAAGAGAAGGCGCATGGTCGCCAATGAGCGAGTAGAGTTCACGGGAAATGCCCTCAGGTTTCTGCGCTTTGGGTACCTTGCGAGGTGCGGCTGGTGCGGGAGTAGATGATGGACCTGGTAAAGAAAGAATATCTCGAATATCTGCACCGCTGGCTGCCATCACGTTGTACGGAGGAAAAACGCTTTCGATTGTTTTGAGTCAACGGAACCCAGCGGGCTGTCGGCGTTTAAACTTTTGCCGTGCTCACCCTTGCCCCGCCTGAAAAATGCTTTCCTCTTTCAATATCACTTTTCTAGGGACTGCTTCTGCCCAGCCTTCTTCGACTCGCAATCATTCCTCTCTCGCCATGCGACTAGGCTCAGAAGTCTGGTTATTTGATTGTGGAGAGTCGACGCAGAAACAAATTCAGGCCAGTAAAGGGATCAGGATGGGCAGAATCAAGAAGATTTTTATCACCCATACTCATGGCAAGCTAAAAACATTTTTTTATTTTGCAAGGAAATTGACGTGACAGTTAGGAGATCATATCTTTGGCTTGTTACCGCTCATGGCGAGTTGTCTGAACGGTGCGGGAGGAACTGTGGAAGGTTTTGAAGATCCGCGATTAACTATTGACGACAAGGATGATCCCGAGGTTGGTCTCTTTGCGTGGCAGCATGTAAGTAATTTAAGACCATTATCACTATATTCAGCCACTAGAGATATATGGACCTCTGGGCACACGTGCCTATGTTCGGGGTGGGCTCAGATGGACACATACACTTCTTGGAGGGAAGTTCGTCGTCCACGAGCTGCATTTTCCACACGACCCAGATTCTGGGGAGGAAACAATGATCCCTCTGCACACATCTGAGCTTGAGGGGCAAAATTTGCGGCCAGACCCTCAAGGGATTTGGCATGACATATTCCGGAATCCCTTGCTATCTGTTTCGGCAGCTCCAATTTATCACTCCGCGCCTTGCATTGGCTATGTCGTGAAGGAGTGTCCTACACCTGGGAAAATGGACGTGGCTCTGTATCGACCGCATCTCGTGCGCAACAAAGCTCCAATGTCTCTGTTAGGTCAATTGCAAGCTGGGCATACACTAACACTGGAAGATAATACTGTACTTCAGCCGCCACCACGTCGACCAGGACGCAAAGTTGCCATCTTGGGTGATACTTATGACCCTTCACCAATTGTATCTTTGGCGGATGGGGCAGATATCCTTATTCACGAGGCCACCAATGCATATCTTCCTGGTGTGGATCCTGCGACGAAAGCAGATGAAAGCGATATATTTGTAGAAGCTCGAACTAAGTCTCGGGGACATTCTACACCACAAATGGCCGGAGCATTTGCACGGCGTGTCAACGCTAAAAGACTTGTATTGAACCATTTCTCGGCACGGTATCGTGGAAATGACGATACTGACGAAGAGGCACGTACCGTGATGGAGGCAATAAGAGACCTGGCACGGTCGACGTACGGATCTCAAGAGGTGCTTTGTGCGCGTGATTGGATGAGTATTGATGTGGATAAACCGGGTTGTTAGTAGAAGGATACAGTGGGAATAAAAATACATGTGTTTGTCATGTCGCTGGTGGCTCTGTCAGTGCACTGCTCCCGTCACTTGCTTCCCCTTCCTCCAACTCTTCCTTTTGGCGTCTTTTCATCCGACCGTTAACCAGAGGTTGGGTCTGTGAGGTTATCTCAGAAACCTCTCCCATTTCGATATCCTCGTGTTCCTCACCCTCTTCCCCTTCTTCCGCTTTATGAGGAACAGGTGAAGATGCATTAGATGGCGGCACAGAAGTTGCAGGCGATCTACGGTCTGTATCGCGCAGACGATCAAGTGTTCCTCTAGGAAGAAAAGGCTTCGCGTTTGGATTAAGCATTGTGTCTGTCGCCTCGGTCTCCTCAGCATCTTCGCCATCTTCCTCACGATCCCTTGCTTCTCTCTCCCGCTCCCTGTCCCTGCGGTCGTCTTCCCTGTCCTCTCGCTGTTGCCCTTCTTCCTCTCCCGCACCTTCACCAGCATTTGCTTCCATAGGTACGTCATTGACAATTTGGATCTCCGGTTCTTTGTCCATTTGCCGCAACGCCTCTAGCGAAGAAACAATTTGATCCAAAGCAGTTTTGCGCGCCACCATCATCCGTGCCTTGTGTTCTCGCTCGACCTGTATTGCAGCAATTTCTTCCTGTATTGATGCAATAGACCTTTTGCACCACTCCATTAATATCGAGCACTGATATCAGAGCCCTGGGACAGGCTCACGCGTGCAATTCTGCTCGACTCGGTAGCATGTTTACTTTCTCAGCTACCTGATCGTACTCAATCTTCCGCTTGCGGAGTAATTGTGCTTCCTCCAGTGACACCTTTAGTTTTGCAATCTCTTCTCTTGTAACATCGTGTTCCTCAGCTTCAAGGGGATTAAAATGTAAAATGATTGAAAGCATACGGGACTCACCTATCCTCTCTTTCTCCTTTTCGTACTGGACTACCTGCCTAGCCTCAGCTTGGCAGACCAGCGCGCTTTTTTGTAAGGTCATCTGAAAGGTTGCGAGCTCAGCTAGCAGTCCTTCTCTTGCTTCATCAATGGAAATCTCCTTGTCATCCATGCCATGGGCCACTCCCCCAGGTTCGCTAGCAAACACATAAGTATGGAACTTCTTGATAACTTTTCGCAAAGCTCTTTCATCTGATAGGATTCGGAGGTGAATGAGGGCGTCTGTACATACATGAAGTCAGATGCGGCAACAGAAAAGAGGTAGAACTTGCCCTCCTCTTCAGGAGACAAAGGTGGCACGATGTGATCTTCAGGAACTATTTTTTCTGTAGATTGCATAGTTCGATAGTTGTCGACCTTGCTGGGCTTGTCTGAATGAACTTGCTTGGAAAAGTGCAGATAACCAGTCATCACGTGACTTGCAACAATCCAAACGCGTCTCGAGCCACTGGCTGACTTACACGACCCTCTTGGCCACATATAGCGCCGTTCGTCAAGAAATCTAACTGCCTATGGCACTCACAGGGACTTCACCGCGTAAAGTGATTCCTTTGAGCGGAGGTGAAGACACACGCCCGCAAACTCCTGCAGGGTCTTCAAGCACCACTCGTGGTTTCTTCTGTGGTGTTGTGGTCGAATCAAATGACAACAAGGAACTCAGTTCAGGTGCGCAGCTGAGAGAGAGTTGTCACGGAGTTTAACCTGGCGTGTGTGCAGATGTGCGGGCACTTGTGGCTTCACTTGGAGAACATCTATCGACTGTTGACGGGTCAATCGCCCCGGCAGTATTGCAAGACACCACACCTTCTGAACTCATAGAGCTCTCCGTGTGTCTCCATTTTATTTATTGGTATTATTGTCCTAACGCGTCCTCAGCCTCCTACGGCACGGAAACGAGCGCTGACCAACTCGTCAGCACTCTCTGATGTCCTCAATGAATTTGTGTCTACAGAAAGATCATACGTAAAGCGACTTCGTATATTAAAAGAGGTACGCACTAAACACGTGAGACCGATGATCAACCTGACATAGTTCTTAGTCGTATGCGGATCCACTGCGTACTTTTGCCCGCACTAAAGATACAGCACTCCTGCCCCCTTACGAAGCCAAGACTTTATTTGGAAATATAGATAGCATCTTGGCTGTCAACGAAGCATTTCTTCAGGACTTGGAACAGGTGGTCAAAAACAAGGGTCATCACAGTGGTGGCATCGGTGACGTCGCATTGAAACACGTGTGTATGAATTCACAGACTTCTCCTGCTCTTGCATTTTTAATTTGTCTGCCACAGTTTAAAGAACTTAAAGCGTTCGACTGTTACAAGCAGTATTACGCTAAAAGAGAGGAAGCGCAAATTATTTTAAAGCGAGAAAGACTCAAGAAATCGTCTACTGGTTTTGCTGCTTTTATTGATGTATGGTTTTATTCCGATTTTCCCGTTCCTGTCTTAACCTTGCTTTCATAAGCGTATCAAAGATTCTACGGCAGAAACACGCAATCGCGTCGGTCTCAGCGAGTTGCTAATGGACCCTGTCCAGCGTATTCCGCGGTATACTCTTTTGTGGGAACGTGCGTGACTGTTGTCATCTGGAGAACCATAGCTTACTCTGGAGCAATCAGTCATGATTAAATATATGCCTCCAAGCGACCCTCAGCGCGCTAAGCTCATCGAGGCGGACCAGATAGCCCAGAAGATCGCCAAGTGCGAGATTGATGATCACACAAGGCGGGCAGCCGTCATGCATTGTCTGGAGCGCAGCGTGGAAGGCTTTCCGGTTCGTCCTTATCTTATTAATTTTGCGCGATATATCAACTTAACAAGATTGGCCTAAGCCTGGGCTCATCAGCAGTGGTCGACGCTTTATTGATTGCATCGATGTAGAAGATATTCCGGTGGATGTGTCACCGTCAAATATTTCCATGTCCACACCAACTCCTGCACCGTCGTCTACAGGAATACTGCATTGTACTCTGTTCCTTTTCGACGACAAACTTATGATTGTGAAGCGGCCGCATGCATCTACATCCGGAAGAGCACTCACTGGCTTGGACCAATTAGACAAGGCGACGAAAGCCGGAGGTTTTTCTGTAGGTGTCAAAAAGAGCGGCATGAGTTTTAAGGGTGTTTTGGATATCACCGAAGTCGTAGCCACGGATGTTGGAACTTCTGGTGTGTTGTTTTTGTACTATAGAGGCAGCAGATTTACTGATCAATGGCAACAAAGATTTCCATTTATTCCTTGAGGTCCCACCGCAAGACCAGACCGAACGGTGGTCTGGGCGACCGTTCCGCGCCTTGTCTATTGTACACCCGCCGTCTCCTGTCAATTATGATCCTGTGAAGACGCAGAATGACAAGCTCCGCTTCTTGGACAATTTGTGGACAGCTCAGGCAATGTATCGCGCAAGGAACGGTCGCTCTGTCGTGTTATGTTCGTCGGAAAGAGAAGTGGAAGCGAGGACAGGCAGAATCACCTTAGCTAGGACTTATTTCAATGTCTACCAGCGGACTGCCTATCTTGGCGAGCCCAAGAAGGTAAGTAAATACATGTCGAAACTTCCCCCACACGGCGTTGATGACGTTTTGGCAGCCTAAAATTATTCTTCATATAGATCCTTCCGGGGCTGCAGATCCTTTGCCATTTGGCATCAATGCACCTCCATATGTGATTGCGCGTGCACAACCTATGGCCGGCGAACTTTGTCGATATGTGGTCACGTCAAGCGACCCGAACGACGACGGAGAGGAGGACATTGTACACACAGCTACTGTGCCAGCTAGGGTTGTGCAGACTAGTAGGTTTCATCTTTGTGTGTCGCATCTCAGCTGATACATTTGTGCAGTACATCAATTCGGGCTCTTCAAGTTCCGTACTGGACACAATTCGGCGCCGTCTACGCCTTCAGCAACCATTCGCTCAAGAACCGCCATGTTTGGTTTAGATGCCATATCTCGAAATCTGTTCCCTGGTGTATCGGGGAGAGGAGGTGATGTCTTCGGTGCCGTGTTGAACAACCATAACCCGAAGCGATCGCGTTCTGCCGCCAGTCGGACATCTACACAGACCGTTACGACCATGGACAGCGCAATCAAGTTTTCCACGCGATCCACGTCCACCGCTGCCACATCTGTTTTGTTGGATGAGGACCCACACCAAGAAAGTCCATCGCGAAAGCTGCAAAGAGGTCGCAAATCGCCGTCTGCCATGAGCTCCCCTGTCAGAAGACGGTCAGGATCCCGATCGCGGTCAAGAGAGCGAGGAGAGGGCCCAGTTGACGAGCTCGACAGTCACTCGGGTTTTCCTATGGATGAGTCGGACTGGGATCTTAACACGCGTCTGGAACTTGCTAGGAAGAACAGTCGCAACCAGCATAGTAAAGAACCTCCCCTATTGGCTACAAACCCACCTGTCGAAGACACTATATACGAAGGTAAAAGATGCAGCCTATCCTCGTTTCTAGCATTATGTTAATATCTTGGTTCTTAGAGGAGCCCCCTCCCCCTGCAGCCATGATCTCCAGGCCTTCCACTCGGTCTACGACACCAACCCGCCCTGATTCCACAACACCTACGAAGGAGCGGTCAGAGTTACCTCGTAGAAGTCGCCCACATTCGACCTCCATATCCACGTATACGGATCGCCGGCCCATGGGTCCTCGCGCTCCGTCCCCTCTTCCTCCTCGAAGTCCTGACGATGGACCTGAATCCCTTGAGCAGGCTTTAGAGAATACTCTTGACCATTTATCACATGCACCTCCTGTCACACCCGTTCGACAGATGGGCAAGGCTTCCTCACCGTCCCTTTCGCGATCTCGGCGTTTACCTCTAGAGCCTAAAGCAAACGATGCTACACCTAGGGGGAATATAGATTCCGTACCATCCACAAATAGCGTTGAACCTCTGTCAATTAAGAAGAAGGTTTCAGTGCGCTCCGCTACCGGAGCCTCCCCGCCCTCCCGCAGTCGTTATGCTCAAACACCTACAAGGACAGGCTCTGCACGGCGTACGCCTCCTCAAGTACGAGGGGTTAAGCGGACCACATCACTCAACCACCATGGCAAGCCAGACTTGCCAGACCGGCTTTTAGTGACTGCTCAGTCAACTAGGGAAGATGTAAGCATATCTTAAATGTTCCTTTGCTTCATTCCTTTGATTCCCCTTGAACAGGTTGACTCGGTTAGACGTGTGGTCAAACGTATCAAATTAGAGGTTACAACATTGAAGACTTCTCTCGCTGGTGACGATGACACTCAGGATAGTGAATCTGACTTCCCAGCATCAAGAAGTGTTCTTCCAAGGTCCCCTCATACTCGTAACATGTCGGTAAGTTACGAAGTAACGGGTAGTCAAGTGATCAGTGTGTATTTGACTATGTAGGCCAAGTCCGAGGCGGATGCTCGAAAAGAAGAGATGCGACAGTTGATCGCAATGAGGCAGGCGGAAAGTCCGTTTCGGCGACAGGGACAAGGGGGCACCCCACAAAAACCCGTTACAGCCCATGTGAAGCACACATCCCGCTTGCAGGAATGGACAGCGACCGTTGAGACCCTGATAGGACAGTCGGAACGAGAGCTAAAACGAGCATCCGCCAATCAGGAATTGCTTCATGCAGATTTGAAGGAGCTCACAACCGAACTCAAAGAGGTGAGTTAAAATTAGAGGCATCGTCATAGTTTGCTTACGCTCATCCTAGAAATCGTCTGAGCTTGTTGGGACTCGTGCAGAATTACAAAGCTCTAAGAGGCAGTGCGAGCTGGTGAAGAATTTACTAGCAGATTCTGCGGCGGAGAACGACATTCTCCACAAGGTGAGGTTGTGTAACAAGTTTCAAAGGCGGAGACTGATGATTTGTGGTGCCAGGCCTTCAATGAGGAGTTGGATGGGATGTTCAAAGATGCAAACTTACCTGAGACTGAAGCATGGGTAGTCATGACACAAGATCTCAGAGAGACAAAGGCTGCTCGAAACAATCTCAAGCGAGAGAATGTGTTAGTCTTCAGTCTTCGGCTGTGTCTACCACCCACTGTATGTTACTGAAGCTATGCGATAGGTCTCTCAAACGGAAGTTGGAAGAAGTTGAGCTTCAGAAAGAAGAGTGAGTTTTTTTAGTTGCATGAACGCATCAAAATTAACACAGTCTAAGATGGGGCCAACTACTTCGGACTCATGGACTCATTCCTTGATTTGGTTTTTCCTCTTTCGGTTTTCCATGTATCAATTATCAAACCATCTAGTTGAATGAAGAATACGCTATTGGTTCTAGACATGAGGTCGAAATATGGCGAAAGGTCATTGCAGTGCATTACAGAGATGATGAAAGGCGGGGTACAAGGAGCGGTACTGATGGAAAATGAGACTTATGCAGGATCAATCGCTGCCATGCGGTTATAAAATATAAAACTCTTGAAACTACGTCTAGGGTTCAGGGTTTGAGATTTTGATGACATTGAACCGGGTTTCTTATCAAGAGGTTTCAATGCCGATGTGCTGGGTGGAGGTTGAAGGTTTGCCTGGGGAATCGTGCTGTCTATGATGGTGGGCTGGGGTTGAGAACAAGGCTTGGAAAATGAAACACAAGTAGATGTCACTGGAGGCGATGTTGGCGCACTGGACACCCTTCGGCGGGTGATGGAGGAGGCTGTCTCCGTTGACTCACCAGCATCGCTAAACTCATCATCCGGAATTTGAAGTGTTCGCCATGCCTCACTGGTTTGCTGGGCATAAGTCAGTTTGGTCGTAGCGCGACGTACAAGGTCTTTTACGCTGCCGACTAACGAGCGAGCACGACGGTGATTACGAGGATTATCATCCGTACCACACAACTGAGAGGGTGGGTGAATGGTTGGGATTGTGGGTGATGAAGGGAGGGATAAAGCCCCTGACGGTAAACGCGATTTATCTAGGGAAATTCGCGGTCGGGCTGGTAGTTCTGGACGGGAAGACCCTGGACTCGGGTTATTCCATTTCTCTGCCTCGGTACACAGAACATTCGAAGTCGGACGTAGTGAATGGCGCGAGCGACTAGTGTAAATGCTACCGTGTCGAATAGTCGACGATGGTTGCTCTGTGGCCTCGTCTTCTGAATCCAGGCCGCTAGGCAAGAAAAGAGTTCGTGGGCGAGCCACTAGCATACTTCCACGCCTCGTAAGTTTGTTCTTGGCTACAAAGCTGATCGGTTGAGACGTGTCTGAGGAGTGTGGTGGAGGAGGAAAAAGAGCCTCTTCGCGTGCCTGCGCTTGCTTACGAAGACTGGATACGAGCTCAGACAAAACATCTACGAGCCCACGATCGACAAATATGCGATTCGTACCGGAGCTCCGTCTAAGAAGAATAGAGGAACCATCGGTAACTGAGAATTTTCTAACTGTTGGGTTAGATGGAGAAGTCCGAGTGCGTGTATTCGAAAGACGGAGGACAGCAAGCGGGTTGGACAGCTCCGAGATGCTAGACGAGGAAGATACCCCTGATAGGACTGCGGGTGTCTCTGCAACGTCTAATGCAATACCGTCTACGGGAGATGTGGACGAGTCCACTTGCACTATCTGGAGACTTGAGACGGGTTCATAGGTCCATGCTGAATGGGTGCGTCGCGCTTCATTGATAGCCCTCATCCAAAGATCCTTCTCAGGCTGGCATGCGGCTGCTATCTCAAAGTGATGGTCCATGTAGGACAGCCTAAAGGAATATGGCACGAGGGCTGTACAAAAAGCCCTGTCAGCAACGGTGTACAATGTGCCGGTTTATTTACCCACCTGTGTCTTGGGGAATATCAACCAAGTCAAATAGTGCAAGAGAGAACCAATGCTTCATGCGATATACTTTTCTCTTGTCGACTTTCACAAGAAGAAGATACCCCCCGGGATAAAGGAATGCGCCTAAGTATCTCACACGCACAGGCGTTGTTACCGGATCAAGGATATGGTGATGGTGCACAACATCGAGTGAACCAGCAAGGAAGCATTCTCCCAGTGACCTGATAAACTCTGTTGTCACAACCTGCGCGAAGTCAGCAATGCTGACTCGACAGGGAAGCAAGCGGGCATGCGTACCGCGTGAGGCTCGATTCTGTCTACTATGAGTTTACTTCTTGCTGCAGCCTCTTTTTGGCGCCGGGCCTCATCGACACGGGTAGCCACAGCACGCATGCTCTCCACGGCGCTTGCCACAACAACATCCGCATTTTCTCCTCGAGTCTTATTACGTAACCCTTCTAGCATCAGTGGATACTTGCATATGCGCTGCACTGGTTTGATCAAGAAGTCATGGAATCGCAACCTGGAGTTTGGGGTTGAAGGACATGTCGTTGACGACGAAGAACATTCGGACGATGGTGTTGCAGACCCCGATCTGTGCCTCATGTTCCCGGGGCCAGACGCACCGAATACCGCCGCTAGCGAGTCATACGAGTGTCTTCGTGCGCTGGAAGGCAATTCGGCTGCTTGAGAGATAGGAGATGAAGAAGTATATGCCTTGAACGCTGAAGGCATAAGAGATAATGTACGCGGGGGAACAGTCCTTCTGGTTGGCGGGCGGGAAGATCCTGTTGTCGTCGTTAAAGCCGGCGCACCATTAGAACTTGCCCCAAATTCGTCATTTACGTTATCGTTCGACTCCGCAATTTTCCCCTCATTCGACTGTATCAAGGAATTAAGTTCAGCTATTTCATCGCCTCCGCCAGCGCATCGTTGTTCGAAGACCGCCCACTCTGCACGAGCCTGTACAGGACGAAGCAAACGAAGAGTATCAGGCTGAACGGCACAAAAACGCTGATACAGGTCAAACGTCGAAGCCTACAAGACATAATATATCTATATGTCAATATGGAGAAGCCTAAGTAACAATACTTACTTCTTTTATGAATAAACCGGCTACCTTCTCTATAACTTTATCGATGCTCCCGATGACAGTCGCCCCATCTGTAGCTAGTGAGCTTGCGTTCCTGAGGGCCAATAAAAATCGCTCATGCAGCACAAGAAGTTCAGATGCTTCTTGTGACAATTCTTGCACTGCCTGATGGGCTGAAGCGGAGAGTGGCAGCGAAGGGAGAAGTACAAGATACACCTAAACGCCCTAAAGTCAGGGGAAGAATGAAATGTTAAGAAATGGTAACACTGGCCTTCACTAGAGCGCGCAAGTCGCGAACGTAGCCAGCTTCCGTGTGCACAATCTCTATCAATGCGTGCCATCGCTTGAGAGCGTGCGCCGCCTCCCGTTCTCCATTCACAAAGGTTGCAACGTGATGTTCTGAAGGGTCTGATAATGGCTCCGGTGCCAGCTCCAAAGAGTCCCATACGTGGTCATGGCCATCAGGTTGCCGGATCACCTGCGGATATAATACTTTGCCAGCAGCATTGGGAAGGGCGCTTGCCGGTACCAAAAACTCTTCCGCCGAAAAGAACGAGGTACGGTCCGAATCATCCGAGTCGTCGTGCGCGTCCGTCTGGTCGCGGTCGTCAACATTTCTTGGCACGATGAATTTAGGTCGTCTACGCGGAGTCCTCGCGGGTGTTAAAGTCACTGGAGGGTGAGGACAGACGGGAGATGACTGAGAACTCGGGAGCAAGTGAGGTGGAGGAACTAGAGACATTAGTCGACTCCCTCTCGGTGGCGGGACGTTTGAAGACACGGAAGAAGAAAATGAAGTTGGTGAAAGTGAGAATGATGGATTGGAGGAGCATGGTGATTGAATAGGGGATTCGGTGAGATCTACTACACCAAGGTGTGGATTAGGCATGGGCAAGGCATTTGGAGCTCCAATTAGCGTCGCGCAAGAACGTGGCTCTGGAATTAAAGAATTGCGGGGTACACGCGAGACTTCGAAAGAGATGCAACTGGGTGAATTTACGTGCGCGTGTCCATGGTTGAAAGAGCATGCCGGACATTGGGGACAAGGGGAGGACGGAGAAACCACTTGCATTTGAGGTGAAACCAGGCGGCGATGTATGCGCTTTTGGAATTCTTTACAACGTTCGGGGCTAGCGTCGAATAGTGAGTGAACAATTGTAGTGATTGGCAGCCAAATAGGCACAGATGAGAAAAGAGGAGGTCATAGGTGATATTAAACCGCCCACCTTGTTGTCTAATGGACGCGCAACGGCACAAACAGGTCTACCTACAACCAATGTTCCGTGAGCCGGGTGGCCGCGGGGACAATGGTTGGGTATCCACTAGGGACTAACAGTACTTATATGAGCTTCAAAGGGTTAGCATGATGTATGCTGTTGACTTACCTTTTGTGAGAAGATGGGAAGGGAGGGAAAGTACAAGATATCCAGGGAAATATTGAATGCTATAAGGACACTCCTAGGGGAAAAGTTGAAAGCATGAGCGCGTGTCAGCTTCTTGGTTTTGGGTGATTATCCGTCGAGGGGCTGGTGATCGACAATCGACGATCGAAAGGCGAAACAATACAATTCCAGTGGGAGAGAAGCAAACATACCGGCAGGATAGAAAGCACTTAAAAATGTCTGGTAAGAGTAATCCAATCATGGATTCTGTTTAAAACTCACCGAACACGCAGCTCACGCGGGTACTGTAACAACAGCATAAGGAATGAGTGTAAGTACAATACATGACCCATATCACAAAATATGGTGATACGATGCGTGACAAGTGGGACTTACCCTGCTTGTTTCCAAAGAGGCACACTGAAAAGAGAGAGAAAGAAATGATTATGAATTAAGAACTAAATGATGCTAGGAGTTACCTTAGATAACTTATAATTATGTGAGTACACAGATGCGAGGACTAGATACGATGGACGCTCACACGTTGGCTGCAATCGAGGGATAAACGTGCTAAGAAAAGGTCGATCGCAACGCCGAGAGGTCCTCCCAAAGAGACAGGACAAGTAATTGGAGAGTGGCCACGAAAAGGGGGTTTACAAAGCTTTCTTGCGGATATACCAAGCAAGCTAAGAGAGAAGACGAGCCTAGGTGTCACAAAGGTAATGTGATTCTCCAGGAGCCATCGCTCACTGTCAACTAACCTTTGAAGCTCTATAGGTTTGAAATCTACTTCTTGGCAGAAAGTCACGGCTAAGTGGAGCCAACAAAGGGGTTTGCTGACGAAACCAAGCTTCTGGACGATATGATCGAGTAAAGGAGTCCAAAATTCTGCCTATATATAATTGAGGATGCCATCGGAACGAGAAAATTAGAGCTCACCGGAAGGCCTTACAAAACCGCAAAGAGTTGTTGGGTTTTAGGAATTTGGCAGCGACACGTCCTTACTGGCAGTCACAGCGAATCTGATTGGTGGGTCGCGACGAAATAAGTATATGATCTCGGATAGTCCTCAGTACAAGTGTCTGGATATAATGACGATAATAAGTCAATAGTAATGCGCCAACAGTCGCGTAACACAGATTTACCACTTGTCTTTACTGTGACGAGTTCGGCAAAATACCCTTGAATTAGAGCGCGACGCGAAAACGTTTGGACGCAGGGGTATAAGGTAGATGTCTCCGGGATCCAAGGATATGCTGAGAGGACGGGAGAACTGGAATGGCTTGACAGAGGAGTGTATTACAGGATAGTCCGGGCGAGATGGAGAAGGCACAAGTGTATGACAGAAAAAAGGGGAAGAGACCTGTGAGACTTTGTGAGACCGTGCTCGACGACGGGTGCCGTGAGGAGAGGAGGGGGGACAGACTGCGAAGTCGTGGCACAGAAACCTCTCGTTTTACGCACTGAGGACATTAGGGATTACGTAACGCACGTTGGGACTGATTCGGCATGTTGCGGTGGGCAGGATCAAGGCGCGCTTTTCATTGACTTTATGCTTCAGAAGTCTTCTCGCCACTCCCGATATCACACATATTGACAACTACAGCCTCATTTCTCCTTACAGTCTGTTCAGATCGTCTGCTCCACATCCACTCTAACTGTATTGGTTAAGTCTCTTACCCACCCTCGCTGGAATAGACAGGAATGCCATTGGTGAAGCCTTCCCGGTAGCCGCTGCAGGCGCCCTGAAGGACGTAACAGAGGTCTAAAAGCAACATCGAGGGTTGTATGAAGACAGCCAGCATCGAATCCGCTGCTGGCAGACGGCCGAACGAATCCGCAGGTGCAAGACAAGTGTGGAAGGCCCTTACCATTGCCGTCATGTCGCTGCAGTTTTGCTCGGGAATGTACATTCTACCGACCGGCTCGACCGGGGACAGAGGTAGGCGGAGTGGCATTTCAGGGATATGCAGTGTTTCTTCGTATATCTTTACTATGTGGGAAAAAATGCCTCATGAACACCTCTTTTAATTCCCTTTCAGTGTGCCTCGCAACATTGTTGTTCAGAAACGGCAAGCAACGCAGCCGGTCACGCGAGACAGTTGAATTGCACATCCCTCGGTTTCTATTGCGAAACTGAAACCGGTCCTCTTTTTATCATACCTTCCTGTGGCCTTTCAAGTATGCCAGCAAGAATGTCCAATCGTTATTCAGTTCTGGCGCATTGAAAGTTTCTGGCAAATTTACCTCTTTACCTCTTCAGCGTCAACTTGATGAACAGATTAGGACATCTTACGCGAAACCTGGTCCGAAAACTGAGGCAGAGAACCTGACGAGGCAAAAGGGATATAGTAGTCCTGTGAACCATCCCAATGTGTGACTTCTGTGACTGTAGCGTATGCTTTGTCAGCTGCGGCACGAAACGACCCCCCCTCAAGTGTGTCACGGAAATGTCAAGCACCGGTGGAGAAAAGACTGCTCCACAATATAACATCAGGCAGGCCAACAGCCTCATCGCGACGCCACACCCGCCACACGGCAAGCAACTTCAAAACCTAAAGAAAAGAACTAGGAGTGAGACTACAGTCGGCAATGGCGAGACAGATTCAGAAAGGCGGAAGAAGAGAAAAATGAAGAAAAAAGGGAACGGCGGCGGGGAGAGCGTTAATTTCGTCTCCGAGGTGTCTACGATGGGGAACGTAGTCAAGGAGAAGAAAAAAGAGAAGAAAAAAGAGAAGAAAAAGGAGAAGAAAACGAGCAGAAAACGAAACCAGTCGGAAGTTTCTTTTGAACCACTTCATGCTGCAGACCATGGACTCGATCCCGTGTCGCTAATGAGCGTGTCAGCCTCTGCTGTTGATCCTTCTGCATCTGAGCTACACATGGGGTCGGCCGACATTGATTCCCTTCCACAGTTTAACAACGACGATATCCTCCGTGCCTTTCAAGCATTGGATTTTTCTCGTCTCGCAGGTGTTCTTCGAAGTCTAGAAATACCCTCAGCTGGTGTAGATTTGGGCACAGGTGACAACTTGTTTACCGCGAACTTAGACAATAGCCCCATAGACAACCAACTGGGGTTCACAGACACTGAGAATCTCATAGGAGACACTGATCTCTCAGTATCTGCACCTTCAAACCCGTCTCATTTAACTCGAGTTTCTCTGGGACCCTCCTCTGATGCACAGCGCCGTGGGACCAATCAAAACCTTCCACCCATTGGGCCATCGATCGCCAATCCTGAGCATACTGAACTGCTTGCGACGAAGTGGCTCAGTGCTGCGAAGCTCAAAGAACTTGTCGAGACAGAAGGTACGACCTGTCCTATTCAATTTCTCAACACCTTGCTCAACTGGTTTGCTGCAGGACTGGTCTATAAGAAGGGAAAATTCTCATCCATAGAGCAACATTCACTCAGCACGGCTATTGAGCACTATCGTGTGGTGCGTACATAGGCTCTTTAGTAGAAATTCTATATACTATTTTTCTACTAGAGTCACGGTTTGTCACAAGAACAGGTGATTGAGGTCATATTTTCAAAAACAAAGGAAGAGCATGGGAGTTTTTGGTCCGAGATCAGTACGTGTTTCCTTTCGGTTCAATGTATTTACTAACTGCGATGACGTGACAGCTGCTTCAGTACCAGCACGTCCAATTATTGCCGTGTATCATTATGTCCATCGCGCCTACAATCCTCTTGGTTTTCAAGGCAAGTGGACTAAAGAGGAGGATGCTGCTCTGATTGGGTAAATCTCATCAACGCTTTGTTAGCCTGATATTGATGAGCAAATATGAATTGTATAGTGCTGTGGGAGACCTTGGTCAGGCCTGGCAAAAGGTTAAGGAGCGAGTGGGGAGGTCCGCCAGTGACTGCAGAGATCGATGGAGAAATCACCTTGCCAATCGTTCGGAGCGCCAGCGAGGTAATATATTTTATTTGCAAATGGCTGCTCTACACGGTCACGACTTATGCATGAGGCAAGGAATTTGGTCAAAAGCAGAAGAAGAAGAATTGATCTGCATTGTTCAAGAGCTCACCACTGACCAAGGAAAGACTTCCGACAATGATATCTTTTGGGGTATTGTTAGTCAACGTATGGGAAACAAGCGAGGCAGACAACAGTGTCGAATCAAGTGGTCAGTCAGTCTTGCGCCCAATTCTCGTTGCCTACGCACTGAAGAGTTCATTGTAGGACAGACTCACTGAACAAGACGGTAAAAAACGGTGGTGAGAAACCTAGATGGAATAAACAAGATTCTTTCATCCTTGTATACAAGTGCGTCTGTCATTAACCATTGGCACCATCTAGTTGACATCATGGTTCTGCAGAGTCGCGTCACTAGGCGTCCGGGATGACTCGGAGATTAATTGGCAGATCTTTAATGACGATGACTGGAATTTATGGAGCGCGCATGTATTACAACGGCAATGGCGCCGGCTCAAACAGGCCATCAAAGGTCACGAAGAGATGTCGCACCAAGGTTCATTTTATATCATATATCTGCCATGACCATCTATTCAGACAAGGCACAGAGATCACTGAAATCCTGAAGCAAAAGAACGCATATCCTCAGCCATCCAAGCCGCCCAAATCGTCGAAGAAGATGCCGAAAAGCGCTGCTGTCATCGAAGACGAACAGTGGGAATCAGAAGAGAACGCTGAACTGGGTGAATGACAGACTGAGGGTGAAGTGACGTGAGCAGTTAGGATTAGACATAGTTATCTCATACATGTCTGGCAACGCTAGGGGCCAGCAGGAATTCGGCGGATAATCATCTTCGAACGATGCCCAATTTTATGCCTCGCCACCTCGCAGCTGCAAGACTGATTCCCAAACAACTCAACAAGAATCCTGCAAATCTACCAGCAGGCAGGGGAATTGTTAATCATGTGTCCTGTGCCGAGTATGTGCGAGTCACACCTGAAGAAAGCCACACGTGAAATGGAGCGCTCCTCTACGGGGCTGCGAGATGATGCGAATATGGATCTGAGGACTGCAGGCGTTACGGGTATATTTCGCTGCGAATCTGGTGCTTCAGGTGAGATACCCCGAGTATTGCTAGGTACTGCAGACGACATGCTGACTCACGCTTGGTCAGCTGCCAGCGAACTGCCCCCTACGGCTGACATTTCTCCGATGTATTCTAATGAAACCCCGTATGAGATGGAGGTGGATCTCGAAACCTCTCGTCTCCAATTCTTTCTACATAGCCATCACCAAAAACGCCTCCAGCAACGCCCGCCACCATCCCATTAGAAAGCCGCGCTTGTTATTGAGGACAACAGCGATAAAATGCCTATAGTGAAATTAATGAAATAATTTGTGGATTCCCTACCTCGTGTGCTGTCACATCCTGAGTTTACCGCATTAATGAAGCCTTTGCAGTATTGGCTATCTCGATCCTTTCTCTTTGTTGACCCATTGGGGCATCCTAGTATTCTCTTTGACGTTCTGCTCTTTGTCAAACCGGCAGGATAATTACAATGTAACCTCAGGACTTTTTCATCAGTTCATCATCCACCAAACCTCTTAATGTCTGGTATGACTATTAGCAATATCATAGCATTTCCCCCAGGATCACCCATAATACACAGATACCCCAAAAAACCTGGTGACAATTGATGATGTTGTTTTCAGCAGAATTTTGTGTAAATTACCAACTCACTTCTTCTGTACAACAAAAGTGTAAATGTAGGCATAGATATAAAGACTTTGAATCTGTATGGATGTATGGAAGACAGAACAATCTTCCAAGAAGAATTTAATTCCAACTTTCCAACCACAACACTGGGGTACAAGATAAATACAGGAACATTAATTCTAAAGGAATCTATAAAAACTCGAGGCTTGATTTCAGTTTTACTGGTCATCTCAAGTTTTTGAACTATTTTCAGGATTATAAGATTTTATCATAGTTTTCTCTGATAAACTCTGGAAAACTCTGGAGAAGGTATCTGCAGTTCAGGATTCTACTTAAAATTTTCCAGACAACAACACTTTTCTATGTCTCCAGTACAAGTCTCCCCAAGAATCAATGTACATAAGGTTTTGTTCTGGAACTACTTGATGTATACCCAAAGGTTGGTAGAGCACCCAGCAGTGTTGGTAGGGTACTAATATCCCATATGCACTGATCAGTCAGAGGACATTGTATGGGGTATTACCCTGTTGAAGCAGTGAGAGCCCTGTAACGAAACACCTTATTGATACACATCGTCCCGATTGACTATCTCCACAAAACTAAGCGGCCCTCTTGCCCTCTTCACATGAAAATTGTATGAAACAAAAGCTAAGTCAGAGAATGAGATTAGCTGTTGAATATCCGCGAGTGCTGCAAATCATGTCTTGCCGCAAGGATTTCTCCCAATGGCCAGGTGTTTGCCGGACCATCAACAGTCACCTTATTCTGCATATGTACCTCATTTGTGTTTGTCAAGACAGCAATTTCTCCTGTATGTAAATGGCGGCACTGTGTTATTTGAAACTCGACGAGTGGTCGGATGGCATGTAAGAGGAGCTGTTGCGCTGCATAAGGACCGATGACATTCATCCGGATTGCTGCGGATAACAATCCACGGGCATGAAGAAAGAGGTGGAGATATTGACTGCGCTCTAAAATGGATTTGAACAAAGGTGGCATAATGACAGTTCCCAGTATGATACCAACCTGCCGAAAGGCCCAGAGCAGCTGTGAGGACACCCCAGCAAACAGGAAGATGCCCATGTGTCATGTTTCGGCGAATATCCAACTTTAGTTCATCAATGAACGAGGAAATGACTGACCAACGTCTGTTATTGCCTTCTTCCGGTACCAGCCAAGCTGGACGAGAAAACCCCTTGGAGAATAGGGTTAATAGAGCTACTCCTTGCGCCTTGGATGCTCTTCTGGCTACATGATTCAGAGTCATAGCGTCATACAACGCGTCGAGCTGCTTTATCTTCTCACGACATTCTTCGAACTTCAAATCCCCACTCTCTTTCAAGACGGACGTCGCCTCGGAGACTGAGATGTGTGCGTCCACCACGAAGGGCAGGGCGCTGTGGGAGTAAGATTCGAGACTGTTGCGCACAAAGTCCACAGTTTTCTCGGCACTACTGTGGGACGTGACAGAGAAGAAGCCATGTTTGACATGGGACTCGAGCCCTGAGGAGGCAACAAACGAGCCAGTAGGCAAATTTCCGTCAGATAGTAACAGAAGGATGTACTGTTCCGTGTCAACGTCCATGTTGAAGAAAGCTTGCTGTGAACGGGATGTCCGGAGCCCGATTGGACTCACGTGATTTCAGACCTGCCTTACCTTGACTCCTTCATGGCTCTTTGGCCAGCTCGTCCTTTGACAAAGTCGACGATATTGGCACCTTTGCATCCCGTTCGCAGTGCACGACGAACTTTTGTAACGACAAGACGTTGTATGCGGCACTCTAACACATCACCACGACAGTCGACCCATACTTTATCCCATAGTGCGAGCTTGAATCAGCAACAGCTACCTGACCTTCCCAATCAAGTCTTTTCTGTACCTGCAGTCAATCTCCCCGCAGGTATGTAGTTACTCTGTTTAGCTATGTTATTAATGTTAACTTGTCTCTAGAACTGACCCCTAGGTCCCGATACCACGAATTGGTATCCCATGGAGCCCTTCGGGAAGATACCCACCAGGAGTACATAATTAATAAGCTGCAATCATTACATGACCAGCTGAAGACCTATGACACCCCATTGATACCACCTCCACCCGCGCCTTCTCTTGTAAGCTGACACATCTATCGCGCACTTCATCTTCCAACGTTTTATCTCAGTTAGACAAATGGTTCCACCGTGACCTACTTTCAGAGATCTCATTACCACAATCAGCTGTCCCACAAGGATTGTATCTCTATGGAGATGTCGGGACTGGAAAGAGCATGCTAATGGATCTTTTTTACGATACTCTCCCCCACAATATACGAAGAAAGCGACGTGCCCACTTTCACGCATTCATGATTGATGTACATAAGCGTGTACATGCTGTGAAAGCATCAGCGGGAAGTGCGGGTCTCTTTGACCCAATACTGCCAGTAGCCCGAGATTTGGCGAACGAGACTGTCGTGCTATGTTTTGATGAATTTCAGGTTCGAGGAAAGCAGATCTCCAAGCGTACTTCTATTACTATCTGTGTCTTTGTTTCCACAGGTAACAGATATCGTAGATGCGATGATCTTACGACGGCTATTCGAATGTTTGCTCAGATTCGGCGTGGTCTGTGTTATGACCTCGAAGCAAGTTGTTCGTACTTCCTGCATTTACTCGTCAGGCTGATCGTTCGTTCCAGTCGACATCCGGACGATCTCTATAAGAACGGAATACAACGGTCCAGCTTCATACCCTGCGTAGAACTAATCAAGTCTCGTTTTGACGTTACAGACTTAGACTCTAGCACCGGTGCGAGTTAATCCAGTTGACCTTTCGTCCCCACTTACACAATCACATTCAGACTATAGACGAATACCGCGCGCACTGTCCCATGTTTATTATCATCCATTAACACCTGAGAATACCATTGAGATCAATAAACTCTTCAGCGCTATCACAGGTGGTTCCCCCATTGTAAAAGATCGGCAGCTCACGATCTGGGGCCGCAATCTCAGGGTTCCTGAAAGCTCAGGCAAGGTCGCCAAGTTCACGTTCGCGGAGCTCTGTGGGAATCCGCTAAGTGCTGCTGATTATATCGAGCTAACACGAGCCTTCAACACGATTTTTTTGTTGGACGTTCCAAAGATGGGTTTAACCGAGAAGGATATGGTTTGTGATTATTCAAAGTGGAGGTTATATCTTGTTGTTGATTACTCAAAACAGGCGCGTCGCTTCATCACTTTCATTGATGGTAAGTTTTACTGAAAGTCTGAACGAGGATGGTGCTCACGCGTTTTTTTATCCACAGCATGTTACGAGAGCAAGGTGCTGTCGTTCCGGTCTTAGAGAACAACTCGAGTCGGCTGATTTTCTATAGACCAAACTACTCGTCACCTCTGAGGTCCCCATACACCAAGTCTTCTCAGATGATCACTCCTCGGTAGGCGAGAAACGTCTCTCAGACCATCAGCGAAGCGTCATGGATGATTTAGTGCGTCAAGTTTTGGGGTTTTGTCGTGCTTCTCTTACCGTGTAAGCAGGGCCTTTCGGGGAACGTAGGCATGAGCTCCATGTTTACGGGCGAGGAGGAAGTCTTCGCCTTTGCTCGGGCTTGTTCACGTCTTGTGCAGATGGGGACGAAGGAATGGGCCGAGACGACCAGGGAGGATTGACATTTATAGTGGGTTCAAAAATAGTTGTGTTGCATGTAGCCTATATAATTAGCGAGTCGGATGGGTATCCAGATAAATATTATGTCATTGGTTTAGCAAAGGATGAAAAAATGAAAAATACTGGTCATGAAACTGACATTGCCAACTCTTGGGAATCTATACCTGTTCTCATCGTTGTTCAGTTAGTCATCTCACAATGTCAGACCTGGGTCCAAGAGATGTGCTACGGCAAGCAGACTGCTGATTGTCCTCCACATCTAGAATCAGGGGCCACACTCCAATCCTCAGTAGTTCTGATTCCCGAAAATTCACCCAGTATGTTGATCGCAGATAATTGTCTCCAACACTTCTTGTACGAATGATCCATGGCTTGCTTTGCCTAGCAGTCGTCTATGGACTCAAAGATCAGCCTAAGAACCTAAAGCGACCGGAATCCTACTCGGATTAAAGAGCACTTGCGTGGTCAAATGGGCTATTTCATTGATATGTGAACTAACAAAAACTCGACGGAGTTTGAACAACGTTACACGCTCCCCTCCGAATGGCAGACGCGCCGAGCTCTGGCGTGCAAGAACCTTTCGACCTCATCCGGCTATCTTTAAGTGAACGTGTTTTCGTCAAACTACGAGGAGACCGGGAGCTATCTGGCGTCCTTCATGTGCGTCAGCGCGCCGCCGTGCCTAGCGGCTTAGAGAACTAATGAACGTTCCACACAGGCGTATGATGGGCATATGAACTTGATATTGAGCGATGTGGAGGAGATCATAATGGTCGTAGACATCCCAGAGGGTGCACCAGAGACTGGGGGCACTGTCCGGGTGAGTCGTGTGCTTGCCGTTCGTGGTCTGTTCTACCTAACCTGACAATCCAGGTTGCGAAAAGGAGCATTGAAATGTTGTTCGTCCGTGGCGATGGTGTGATCCTGGTGCGTCTTAGCGTGTTAGCATGCTAGGCGTTGTGTGCTGACTTTTGGTGGTCGAAAAGGTATCCCCTGGATCGCGCGGGTAGCGATTTTCTTTTGCTCTATGGAGGTTCCGAAGGATACGACTACTCAGTATCCATTGCCAATATTTTTTCGGCATCAACCACATCGATACCTCATTTACTGTAGTTTGTCCTGGCTTTAGGTTCTCACTTTGTTCTCGTTCTTTTTAACTCATATGTGCAATACATACACTCCTGTGGCGAACGCAGGAAGGGAATTACTTTGTCGCACGAGAGAGGTAAAGCTGCGAGAGATGTATTATAATTAAGAAGTCGCTCGACCTATGTATAGCTATCGAAAGCGCTTGAACCACACCCTCATGAGCCCGTCGTTAGAAGGGATCCCATCGACATGGCCCCTCCTGGCATATCATCCTTACGGCTCTACGGGCTCCCCATCTCCCGTAGCTCCCACCAGTCATCATCAGCGTCTTCCCTTCGCGCGCCAGCGCTAACAACTTCTACATATTCCAGCGACAACACTTCCACTACCACACAGAGCTCCGCACATCCTATAGATCCTATGCCCCCTCCGGGCCCTGAGTACTATGAGGCGCGCCGGGCCCTGTGGCTCACACAGCCGGAAAGCAAACCTTTCCAGCCGTACCCGCCCTCGCCCTCCACATCACGTGCGAAATTGGAGGTGCTGCTCGACCAAGAGGGCAAAGCAGATAACGACTCTGTGTGGAATTCTGGACTACGGGGTGTGTGGAAGGGGCTCGTTGGTGGTGGAAGACTGAGGCGGAGGCTGCCTCTGGTTCTGGTGGTATGCCCTTCGTTGCGATTATGTTCTTGCCAAAAAGTTTGATGCTATCGTTGGATTGCAGATAAAGATTCTGAAGGCGGGGTGGCAGCACGATGGGACATGGCCCATGGAGTCTGTTACGGATCCACCATCACCTGTGCCTCCATTGCCTCCATTGCCAGGCCTACCCACTCCGGTCCAGCCACCAGACGATACCTTGAGGGAAGAAAGCGAAAATACATAGGAAGACAACACTATCTACTACTGAAATATGACAGAGTTATAAGTTGAGTTGTTTGCAATACTACATTTATCTCGCACAATGTGGTTGATACTTGTGTATGGTTGCTGCTTTTTCTAGGGAAGCCTCAACTATCCACTGACCGTGTATCACTACCTTTGTAAAATCCCAATAAACTGATTGCTTTAACGGTTAGAGTATGCAAATATTGCGTCGTGTCAATGTCGTTATCGGAACTTGTGGCTCGCCGTGAGTGTGTCCAGCAGGTCAAGAAGCTACCATAAAATCAAGATAAATAGCTCTTGCTATTCATCGACCGGACAATGCTATGTCCCACCACTTCCGTGCTTCAGCATCTGTCCGTGGCGGCTGGAAGTATTTGCACCGTGACTGAAAAGCTGAAGACAGTGTTAACACCACCCGATCCATAACAAAAGAAACCCGCTAGTAAATACTCACCCTCGAGAGACCGCAGTCGTATGATGCGTTCTACCGTCAACTCGTTGTGAATGTGATTGCGCTGGAGGCGCGAGTTTATGCAGATAAGTCTGCACCGAGTTGCAAACAGCGCACCTTGGCTTCCTCCGCATAGAGTGCTGCATCCTGTCTTCTACGCCGCGTTTGTTCGTCCGAGAAAGTGTCCTCCTTCTCAAATGCCGCGCGCTTCTGCTCTATACCACTATCGACCATGTTTACGCAGTACTCCACGATTTCTGTACGCGCCTTCCATCCCGCTTCACGCGAAGAAGCAAGTTAGCGTCAGAGTACCTGGTAGGCTCATGAGAGCAGCGACACGCACCAACAAGTTGATTCCAAAAATACGCGCATGCCTCATCCTGCATTCCGGTGGCACCAGTCCCAGAGCCAACCCGTTCACGATCCCGGAATTGCGCCAGATTTCGGTTGAGTCGCATTGTTACAGAATCATCTAGCTTGCGATATTCCTTCATGAGGTCTAAGCAAGGAAGCGATGAGAAATTTAAATCTCTCCGTAGTGGAACGGAGAGACTCGCCTTTGAAGACGGATAGATTGTGGCATGTACTAGCTGTTACTTGCACGATCTGAGGCGATGAGGGTACATGAAAGGCTTGAGATCCCAAAGGTGGTGTACGAGAGGGCATTTGGTATTTTCATCAGTTTGGTACCGTTTCGCGATGCCGACGCACGGGTAACACATTTACCGACTTTGAGTAACTAATGTAGCACGGCGGCATTCGTTATCTATTAGACTCTCTTAGCCTTTAACCACAATGTCTCTTCTAACCATTCTCCCCCTTTTTACCCTGTTTTTCGTCGCAGGAATCACTAGCGTGCTTTCTGTACCCGCTTTGGACAACGTAGTCGGTTCACAGGTTCCTATCAGTCTCACACCCGTCCTAGACGATAAGGTCCCCGTTCCAGTCATTCTAGGCGTGATGAGCCGTTGCCCCGATGCACTCCTGTGTGAATCCGTGTTCGATGGGGTCCTCAAGCATACCTGGGACATCGTCAACATTAGTCTTACATTTATTGGCAAGTGCGTTCATTCCACTTTCCCAAGCCTTGACTGCGTACCTCAAGCTCCTGACGCATCGTAGAATCAACACTTCGGACTCTGATTTCGGGGTCACATGCAAACATGGGGTTGAAGAGTGTCGAGGCAACGTTCAGGAACTATGCGCCATGAACATTGCGGATACGCAGCAGGACTGGTGGAACTTTGTCCAATGCCTCAATTTCGAGGGCAAGGGTAATGTTGGCGACCCAGTGCTGGCGGAGCGGTGTGCCAGTCTTGCATACATTCCGTGGAACGATGAGAGGGACGGAGATATGATCCGCAATGGAATCAAGAGCTGTGCCTATAGCCAGGATGGCAGGGAATTGCTGAGGGCGAGTGTGGAGCAGACTCAGCGTCTGGGAATCGAGTGAGTCAAGATGCTGCGCTACGAAATCTCGTTCGTGTTCACCAAATTTTTGTTACAGAAAAAGCTGCACTATTATGATCAGTGGAAAGACGCGCTGCATCCACGATGGCACGTGGAAGCAGTGCGAGGTATGTCGCTAATATCCCCTAAGTCTGATTCACGCTACAACTTCACCCCGCAGACGGGGCACACCGTGGAAGAAATAGTAGGCTACATACAACAGGAATATCGGAGGCTCAACACCCAGGAGACTTCTCATGATGAACAATAACCCAGGACACAATACCATCATGAGAGTTACGAGTCTAGCGAGTACGAACGGTCCCAATAAGCAGTGCGGCCTCAATACCATTCGCAGAAGGTCACGCCTACGTTTTTTGATTCTAATAAAGAAAAGGAGTACTTATCATTCTAGTTTTTTGCACGTCTTTCTCGTAACATTCTTGTCCTTCTAGTTGTGTTTCAGTTATGACCATTTTATATATGAAAATAAAGTAAAAGTTTTTATCCGAAAACAAGTTCATACACAATGACAACCAAATTTATACCTATCAGTGGTACTGCAAGAAGTGCATTAGCATGTAGCCTTAGATAGACGCATTGCATGTAGCACAAGCGTGCAACCGACAATACTCCTTTGTCATGGGACACTCACTTCGCATTAGTGTCCGCACAGCACCAATCAAGTTCACGAGCTTCATTTTGACTGTCAAGTCACCCTGCCCTCCGCCTGCCCCCCCATATCCCGCGTCATATGGTTGCGCAAACCCTTGAGGGCCCGCTTGTGGCTGTTGTGTCGACCAACCAACTAAATAGACAGAAGCGGACCAGATATAACCACGAAGGGTGAGAGACGTGTGTGGGGGAGAGAAAACATCAAGACATGAGATTAGATTATCAAAACAAATGGACAGGTGGTACGCACTCCGTGCTAAGAATCGCTCCTCGCTGAGGACAGCGATAGCGTTCACGAGGAGGAGCGAGATGTAGAAGATATTTCCAATCGAGAATGCCATGTTCCAGCTCGACTCCTAAGACTCGAAGGAAGGGACTTTGCTCCTCTCTTTTATTGTATGACGGTAACGTGAATGTCGTGTTGATTATATAAGTCAACGCGCCACACAACTAGGAGAAAGTGATTGAATCGTGGTCTCCAGTTCAGAATACTATAAGGAAGACTGAACTACTTTTAATTAATCTTCTTCCTCCAGCGCCACGATTATCATTTCGACCCTTTAAATCTCTAAATCCAGCATCAGCACATCACTCAGGTAAGCAGATTTTATATATTCTGAAGATCGGTGCTCTATTTCTTGCCTAGCGGTAAGAGGCACGACGACGATAACTACAGACTCCCGCAAGATCTGAAGGAAAAGCTAGTTGCATTTTAGTAAGGCACAGTGCGGCATGATCTCCTTCATATAGTCTAGTCCCTACATAAATGTCCTAACAAATCTAGATCCAAGACTTTGAAGGTTTTGGAAAATGCTGGAAGTTGATAAGATTCATGTACACCGATATAAAAGGTGTTATTGATGCCAAAGATCCATGCGCCAATCATAAACCTCAAAAATGCCAAAGAACGGATAGCATTCGATTCACTTCTACTTTGGAAATGTGTCTAACTATGGTTCAGTCACTGCCAAACCTCGATAGAACCGTTAGAAAACTGTCTATCTATATAGAAAACATGTTAAAAGTATAAGCCTGTAAGAAACCAAGGTGTACGATCGCAGAAAACAGATTTTATAGCGCTGCTGTTCACCGTGACGCTGACCGAAAGCCACACTTTGGGAACAGCAACAGAGAAGATAATAACTACTGAGTAAAGCACCGTAAGTAAGATATTCCCCATTCAAAGACCACCTTGCAAATGGTGATGAACAAGGAGACGCGTAATGTCACGCGCGTCACAGGTGCATTGGCTTTACTATTGGGCAATTGATCACTGCTCAATGGACTTGGACAAGTTTCTCGCTCGGTTTTTGCCATCCTGTCATGATTGGAGACCAACTCGATCTAACTCCTTTTCGGTCCCTCGTATGTCGCAAGGACGTAACAAAGGAATTGGTATCCAAAGGCCAAAGGTGTATGGGATCGGTCATCATTTGTCGCGTTTCATCCTGTGTATCTTCTCCCGCTTCCCAAATTCAGAGTCATGGAGTTCCTATTCAGGAAGGTGATCATTATGAATGCTACACCTGCGTATGGACTTGCCATATTTGCCAATCTTTTTGCCGTATACACGGCATTTAACTTTTCGAGCACCTTTCCTTCTGGCAGCGTCATCTCTGTCAGTTTCGTGTCTAGATGGATAGTATAAGCCGACAGTACCATAAGACCGCGATCGCATACGAAAACTCACTAATGCGGGCCTCGATCTTTGCCACCCTCTCCTCGTCGCGTTCCGTCACAAAGCTAACAGCCACACCGCCCTTTCCCTTTCTGGCTGTCCTCCCTACACGATGCGTGTATTCTTCTGGCTCCTCTGGAATATCCCAATTTATCACCATGGCCACGTCTTCAATATCAAGACCACGGGCACCGACATCGGTACTAATAAGCACAGGTACCACGTAGGCACGGAATAGTGACAGTGAGTTTAGCCGTTCGCGTTGTGTAAGGCGAGAATGCAAGGCTGTTGCACGGATGGAAAGCTCTTGGAGGACGAGGGTTAAATATGCTGCAGTGTAGGGTCGCTTGCAGAAAATGATGGTGGGTGGCGGTTGCTCTGGTGTGTTCTCTTCACTTGGTACCTTCTTTTTACTGTGGCTGGGCTTTGGCCCAGATGAGACCCTCTTGTGACGAGAATGTTTGACAGGCTCTGGTGGTGCCCGACGTAGGTGGGTGATTGTTTCGGGAGGGTTGCAGAGTAGGTGGTAAAGGTAAGGCTCCCGTACGTGAGATGGAACAAGAATATAATTCTGCTTGAGAGTGACGACAGTTTCGACGCTACAAATATACTTTATTTATTGTAGTAGTTGAAAGCATGCTTTTATACTCACGTTGACGTCATACGGTGAATGAACGGTTTCTGCTTTCCAGGACGAGGAATAGCTTCAGCTAAAGCTTCGATAGCGGGTGTCAATGTGGCGGTAAATAAACCTGTCTGTCTGTCTTTTGGAATGACGCCAAACAAATAGGAAAGTTCAGGAGAGAAAGTGTCTGTGAGAAGGCGGTCTGCCTCATCCAGGATCTAAGGCGATTAGTGTCGACAAAGGCGTGGTACACGAAAGTCAGAGAACGTACCAGAAATTTGATCCTTGAAAAATCCCACTCGCCATTGCTGCTTCGAAGATGGTCCACGATGCGACCAGGTGTTGCAATGACCACATGAGGTCTGTTTTCCAGCTCGATCGCCTGGGACATCATATCCATTCCTCCCACAACAACGGCAGTGCGTAAGTTGAGCGAACCACCCAAGACAGTAAACTGATCTGAGATCTGAAAGGCCAACTCTCTGTATATCGGATACGATTAGGATAATTCTATCCGGAGAACAATAACTTACCGCGTCGGTGTCAAGACTAGTGCAAAAATACCATATGGATCTAACGACAATTTCTGAAGAATAGGTAGGGCGAAAGCCACTGTTTTTCCGGATCCAGTCTTCGCATTTCCAATGCAATCTCTTCCTGAAGATTCAGGTTGACATTGATCATGATTACTTCCGAAAAGTATGCTGACCTTCAAGAAGAGGTGGTATACAAGCAGCTTGGACCGGAGTTGGACGGCGAATAGACATTGAATTCATGGAAAGCACCAAGGAATCTGAGATACCAAGCGATGAAAAGTCGACATATTCTTTTGAAGTGACACGATAGTCAGCATCACGTTTAGGTTCAGCGCGATGGGCGACATCGAGCCGCGAGAGGTTTGGTTCTGCCAGACTAAAATCTACGAGGAAAGACTTATTCCGATCGTCCCTTCCACAATGCAACATATGCGCACTAGGTGGTTCAATATTTGTGTCTGGCTCGCTGGATACATCGGAAGCATCCAATGCACTAGAAGATGGACTCAGACCCAACTCTAGACGGCTTGCTGGTAGTTTAAGATCTTCGTCGTCATCCTCTTCATCGTCATCCTCACCAGAATCTTGGAAGGCAGTGGACGCATTATCCTTTTCTTCCGTGCCGTCAGTGTCCAGTCGCGGCCGCTTCCGCTGCTGTCCCGGATCCTCTAATTGTCGCATTAGATCATCTGAAGTTAGCTTCTTACGTTTTCCGCCTCTGCCCATTATGCGTTCGTCAGTTATGCGTTTGCTGGTGAGTGCGAGCTTTCTGGGCGTCTACTGCTGTGGCTCGATTTCGTAATCGAGACAAAAAAGCTTTTTCATGATGAAGAAAATTTGAAAGTAGTTGTATCATGATATTCTTGGCCCTAACATTTTCAGGACTACCATGATCATGCTTTCTGATCAGGAAAACTTTGGAAAACCCTAGATGAACACTGAATTAATCCAACATCATACTATAGAAAGGTTGAACCCTTTCAAGGGTTTCCTCAGGATTTTTCTGATAGCAAGACTTTCCTATACCTGCAGTGTTGACTTCTCAACTCCCGAGGCAAATTTCTAGAGGCTTTCGATCTCAATTAGGTGCCAGTGTGTAAAGAACCGTAAACATATGATGATATTACAGTGCAAACAGGAAACATCTACTTGGTCATGTGGAATCATAACTGGCATGGTAAATGCAGGGACGGTAGACTTAATGATGATGATATGATGATGAACGATGGGAGGGCAATCGTACACGCCGCAATAATCTGATGAAAAAATCTTTATCAGCACAGTCCAAACGACAGAGTGATGGTATCATCTCGGATTTCTTCCGCCACCGTTCGTCGTTCCTCCGCTGGAGCCATTGGAGCCATTGCGATTGAATAAGGAGGTAGCATAATGCTCCGCAGCGTTAAGGGTGTTGCGTAAACTAAGCCTCGAACGCCGTCCTCGACTTTCGTCCTCCCAACGCGATGCGTCATTCAACGCCAATCCACTGAGTGCCGAGTGCACGGAATCCTCCAGCTCTCGATTGGCTCTAGAGGGAACGCTGGCTGGAGAGGGTGAACGAGACAATGGCTGGCGTCCAGTACCCCGTCGTGGAAAACGTACGCCATAGAACGGCGGCGACGATGGCCGTGCCCCGGAACCAGCTGTAGCCACGGGATCGCGCTGGAAATTCCCAGAGAGCTCCGGTCGCTCGTGAGCTCGCCAAGGGTCCGGGTATGGATAGGTTCTTTCCTCATCGATAGGCGCCGTCTCCAGACGGGAAGCAACTGATGCTGGGCCTGGACCAGCCCCATTCGTTCCTGGACCATGGCCAAGTTCAGCATACACAAGTTCGGGCGTTGCAGTACCGTTGCGGGCTGCCACAGCTGCTGCGGCTTGCATAAGCGCAGGATCATATGAATTCATAAATCCCACACCATTCGACTGCGAGCTCCGCGCAGAGTTTGAGTTCGAGTGAGACTGAGTCAAAGGAGGGTGGGTGAGACGGGGGCCGGAGTGGAAGCCGTGAACATTGCCATGTGTAGAACGTGCGAAGACGTTATTGAACAGCCGGAACGGGCCTGTAGGTGTCTGCGGCTCTGTGATAGGCCGCTCGAAAGGATTGGAGGTAGGCGTAGTGGAGCTGATGGGAGGGATGGCACTACCACCCTGAACATAGGTGTCGGGAGTAGATGAGAACGAAGGTACAAAAGGGTTATGCGTAGACGTGGGAGCGCTTGGGATAAGTGAATGGGTGCTCCGATCATGGCGTGTCCTTCCGTTGGTGACCGGCCTGCCTCCGGTGGTATACTCGTCCCTTTCTGAATATGTTAACGAAAACACATCACCATCCTGATCATCTTCCTCAAAGTCGTACTCTTCTGCTCTATCGTTGCTTACTGGTGGCATGATTCTCTCCAGATGACGTCTCAACTCTCGCACACCAGAACCAGAATACACGCAGAAAGCTGCGCGCTGAGTTGAGTTAAACTCGCGCGGTGGAGGTCGGCAGTACTCCTGAAGTTCAGTATTTCGAAAAGCCGGGATACCAGTGAGAGAAAGGTGGGTGAGTTTGGTGAGCTTCTGGAGGAGGAAATGGACTGCCGGGACAGTGATCTGCTCGCAATAAGACAAATGAATACGCTCGAGCGTGTCATGACGCTCTTCGCCAAGACTCATTATAGCATGATCAGTAAGGTTCACGACCTGCCAACGAATGCACAAATGAGCTGACATCATCCAAAAGAGTTCGACCATGCATACCCTGACGAGACCAATGCGACGAAGCTTTGGTAATGATGCAAGCTCAAACACGGATAAATCTGTCAGCAGTGGGCAACACGCGAGGTCAATGTATCGCAAGCGCGAGCAGGCCCTCGCGAGTTGAGTGACCGATCGATCAGTTATCCTGTATGTCTGAGTGAGAGAATTTTCAAAAGTTAGGATTTACTGCGACGTACCCACTAGCATGACCTAAATGAAGGTAATGCAAGTTTTTCCCTAATTTACATATGCTCTCGACAGCGGCGTCCGTGAGCCCCACACATTTCGCTAACACAAGATTGCGTATTTTTGGCGCATTCGTAACAATGCCCTCTATGGCATCGTCTGTGAGGTCTGGACATGCTGTCAAGTCCACCATGCGGAGGTGTTCGAACGGGCGTCGAAGCTTGAGTGGCGGGTGCTGAGGTATCATGAGGGAAGGACTGTTTGGGAATGGATTCGGTACCGGAGGTATCTCCTTCGCTGGCGCAGGAAAGCCCTGGTCGCTAAGTTCTGGACAATGGGAAAACCTAAATTCGCGCATGTGGACAGAATGTGTCCATAGATCCCTGACAGAGGCATCCGTAATACGTTCACAACAGTTCAGATCGATTTCGAGAAGAACTGGGCACGAGACGGCAAGGGCAGACACGGCATTGTCTGTAAGGAGCTCCAGCCCACTCAGCTTGATACGACGGAGTTGCGAACAATTGTTGGCGATTGCGATAACACCTTCGTCGGTGACGAGCTTGCAAGCCCCAAGATTGAGTCCTTGAAGCTTGTGGGCGGTGTTGGCCAGGGCAACCACAGCCCGATCCGTTGTCTCGGTAACGTTTGTCAAGTCGAGTGCGACCAAATTGGGGCAGCACGGAAGGACCGCGTACAAAGCCTCATCCGTGATGGAACTGCAGTTCACGAGGGTCAACCGCTCGAGCCTGGAGCACGCGGCGAGACGGGTGAATAGCTGGCTGCTAAGGTCTTGACCCAGAGTAAGAAAGTTAAGTCTGCGTACGAATTTGGGGTAAGTAAATGTCTGGTCCTTGCGACAGATGACAGTGATCATCTGGAAAAGGCTAGGGGGTTTTGGAAAATGTGGCTTATGCCATAGTAGCTCAACAGAGCATTCGCACCATGTCCGAGATACTAGGAGGGTGGCATGGAGATCACGGGGATTATGTAGCTGCTTAAGAATGTGAATGAGGACTTCCGGGGGAAGATGTGACGCCGGTGAATGTTGAATGGGCTTGAAACTGTCGGTATCAGAAAGTGAAAGCATATGCATTTTTGACAACCACCGCGCTGGAGAAGCTGGTTCAACGAAGAACGTGGACTTGTCCATTTCATCTTCCTCGCGGTCATCGTCTGACAGAGACGTGTTGGACTGCGCTGGGGAGGGGTGGGAGTACATCGTGGATGGCAGCGAGAGTGTGGGCGGAGTTTCACGCATAGGGAAGCCTGCAAGTTCCTTGGAAGACATAAAGGGTAATAAAACAGCTCCCGCATGAATTTAATCATAAGAATTAATTTATTGGTTCATATACATCATCAGGCTACTCGAACAACTACGCAGAAACAGAAAGAGGATGGGCCTGAGATGGTGTTACCTGGTATGGCACTGCACCCTTAGCAACATCAAGTTCGTAACTTGCGTCATGCTCCATACTTTGAGAACAAATTTCTGACCTCCCATGGTAAAAGTGCTATTGGGAACTCGACAAGTCAGTGCTGGTGAATAGACTGCGAAGGCTTCAAGGTGCTCACGATACCAGCGGCAGCCAAATCTTCCTGATTCATAGGTAAAGCGTTGATAGCAACCTTTCGAGTAGCGCAGCTCAGTGCATATTGCGATAACAATGCTGCTATCACGTACCTTTGCTCGTACATTACTGCTAGCCTGTGTAGCAGAAACAGTTGGATTTTCAATGCTTCCCCCATGGCTCATCCGAGAGACACCAGTCCGAGAGACGTATCTTCGCATGTTAAGACTAGCAAGAAGCGAATTTGCGTACACTGCAACCAACGTCAGCTCCAAACATGCCAATGTGCACAGGACTTAGAGAAAGTAGTCTAAGTAGGACTGTACCCACATCGCCCTAGGACAAAATTGAATGCCAAATGAATGTAGTTGCTGGGCATAGCAATGAACTATCCTGAGGTGAGTGATACTGCGCAGCGGGGTACTGCAACACGCACGCAGCTAATATCTACGAATGCAATGATGCTGTTCCGAAACCAGTTCTGTCATGATTTGAGAAAAGTTATGAAAAAAGCTGTGAGCTGACCTAGTAAGCAGCCCAGTGTCTACAAAGTTGATGTGAGTAAATTAGCGATTAACTTCAGTAGAGATACTGACTGATGCTATATGCGATTAACTGATCGACTAGTCGTCTGCAAATCCAATCAATTTAAGTTCACGATGATTCAATATAAACACACCGGTTCACCACGGTTCGTTCCCTCCACAGATAGTAGCATAATATTGCAGCTATCAAGATATCATTGACTGCTCCACTACAAGACGTTTAGTTTTTACGGGACAAACAGAGGGATGTTTCCCGCACCTGATGAGCCAAATGGCAGCTCTCCACTGTGAATATATGCTTCAATGAATATGTAGTAATATTGTAGTACTTTGCCCACCCTTGTAGCTGAGCATTGGAGTCAGGTCGGTTGATGAGTTTAACTTCAAATGCGCTTACTTGCGAGATGGCCTACAGTCTGAGGTAACATGGATCTAACACCGCCGCCCGTACCGAAACCAAGCTGTATGAAGGCAAGGGTATACAGAATAATCGATAACCACCAATTGTTCTTGCTAAGAATATCTATCCGACGTATGAAAAACACTGGCAACAATGCGTGAGCTCTAGTTGACAGTAAGAAGTACAGTCGACATTCACTTTGAACAATAAACGTAATCCAAGTATTTAACATTTCCTCCAGCCCCAATGTCCACGTGGATTGGTGCAAGATTGCCTGGTTCCCTGGTGTCAAAGCAAATGATAAGCTGGTTGCAGATCGACCCGTGAGGACAAAGTCACCCCAGTTGGAAATCGCATAATGATACACGAAAGCAGATATTCCACCAAAATGAGCCATATCAATGATCCTACGACAAGTTAATCAGGACGCGTTCAATGTGGTAAAAAGACGGTATACCACAATGTTGCTACAACTAGTTTCAGAAACAATCTGTCCCGCGACCCGTATTGAAAGTATAGGTGGGTTTGTAGTGTCGTTATGCCGGAAAGGCTGAAAATGATTCAGCCTTGTGAACGGTTGAGCAAATGGGATAGATTCATTCGTACAAGCTTGAAACAAGTAAGCCAATCAATGCGGCCCCATAGGTCTTGGACAAGTCGGGAGTAGTAGTAACCGTAGACATCGTACACGCCGATGCTGGCTTGAGTCAAGGAGCGCAGGCACCTCCAGCAACGGGAGTATACAAGGGGCTACTCAAATATTAGAAGCGATCTGTGGTTAGTTGGGTATTCAGATTTGAGGTTGACATTCAACTTGAACAGTTCTCATCTGTCAGATAGAATTAAATCCAAATCATTTCAAAAAAAGATATGTCTTATTTGACAAATAAATAACTCCGGGATGAGAAGCAACCTCGGTTGGAGTTGAAAAGCTTCTGCGCGCTATGCCTTTTCTGGAAATTACGGCAAATCCCGAAACGGTGAGTAGGGTGCTCGGCTAAATACATCCGCAGTTTTCTACTTCCCTAATGTAGTTTCCCAAGTGCCTACGAATGCAAATTGTCAATGGAAAAATAGAACTGCAGCATCCACCATCAACACCATTAAGAATTCGTAGTACCATATTGTCATTGTCTCAACCTACCAACGAACTGAATTTCGTAGCACACAGATCACAACAGCCAAGACCAACAGAAGATGTACAAACCCACTTATCGCACACTCATCGTCCACCCATCATGCGGGCCCGATCTGGATGCATGCCTGCTGGTGTATTGGTAGACTGTGGAGGTGAATTCGAGGTGGGCGGAGGTCCGTATGACTGTGGCGGAGGACCTCCGCCAAATCCGGGGGGAGGGGGACCTGGCGGGAAGTTACCGTTTGGCGGAAATGGGGCGCCAGTACCGTTGGCATTTGGCCCTCCGCTAGGAGGGAACGGGGGTGGGCCTGGGAAGCTGGTCAAAACGCTTGTCTCCCATGAACGATTAATTAATACCGACCGCCAAATCCAGGTGGGGGCCCTCTCATGGCTGGCGGGGGCCCTCCGGGGGGAAATCCACCTGGCGGAAAGGGAGGTCCCCCGGGAGGTCCACCAGGGGGACCCATCCCGGGAGGCGGCATGCCAGGAGGGAATCCCGGGCCAGGCGGGAAGGGCGGCCGGGCTAGTGAATGAAACAGTAAGAATGATTCGTGGATCAAACAACGTGATGCGAGCAAACAAGGACATATTTATAAAGTTCTCCCCGTCAGAGACTATTTCAGAAGGTCAGCTAGACAAATGAAATAAACACACGAGGGAAACCGGGTCCTCCAAAGCCACCGGGAGGTCCTCCAAAGCCCATCGGTGGTCCACCGAATCCTGGGGGTGGTGCGCCCAAATGTGCTGGACCAAACCCGAACCCACCGGGAGGAGGACCACCTCCCGATTCGTAGGCGGAAGTGATTTGGTCAATGATGTTTTGCGCCTTGTCATGACCCAAGGCTAGACGAATGATGAGCATGAATCAGGAAAGACTTTGTCGATGTACTCACAAGCATAGTAGTCCCGAACGTTAGAGAGATGGTTCCTTCCGCTGTTGTGAGCTTTCCGAACTAGATGCAGATGGCACAAAAAATAAGCAGGATAGCAGAATAACAGTGGATGAACATACCGCTTGTTGAGTCGTGCGTTAAAAACACATCACAATAATCGCCTAGTTTCAATGTGAATAAATTGTCAATGACATCCTAGGTATCTACCCACAGTAATGCTTCGGCATGGTCGTGGCAAACTTGAATAAGATCAAACGAGTGGTCTAAGATGGATGCTCAGAAGAAGAATGCTGTCAAAGTATCACAGCACTCGCGGCGGCGGTTGCAGTTCGCTTGCGCCACAGAAGTGAAAAAACTCAATTTAAGCTCCGACACAAATCACTGTCCCATGCCAGCTAACATCTTTCGTATTGGCAATTGTGCATGAATTTGCAAGAGATGACGGCATATCAACCAGAGTTCGTCTCTATCGCGACAAGATCTAATCTTCCAATGTCCTTTACATATCAAAAGTTTAAGTTTCTGGCAGTATTTTGCCCTTTCATTTATAGTAAATTATAGATGCAGCCACATCCCAGATGAGTACGCGTAGGCTGTGACAGTTTAAACTTCTGCCCTGACAGTACTGTGGACAATTTCGTCTCTTTTTTTTTCCATGACCAACAGGGAAACCACTTCTTTGAAACCAATATTGTTATGGTTACCTCGTCGGTCATGTGTTTCCTTCTATTCTGTTGTGATTCGTTGCGTTTGCTGGTCAGTGGGGTACGAGCAACGTGCCAGATGTGCTTGCGTTGGCAGATCTTCTGATGAATTTCGGGGGTGAAATTGGGAATTGACGTATCAAAGATTTCCAACTGCCCAATCGATGATCACTCTCTATTTTTTGCCGTCAGAGATATTTGATGGTAGTCTGATATCGGCCATGTTTTATATATAAATATTTCGAAAGTGTGGCCTAAACTAATAGCTATTGCAGCCGAGACAAGTCTTGAAACCAACCACATTTAGCCCTATCTATCAATGACCAGCGAGACCAAGTTCGATTTGACTGATGGAGCGATAACGCAAGCATTGCAACGACTACTCAGTTACGGCCTATAATTAGTTAATTGTCTCTAGCCTGGCTCTTTAGGCCTAAATGCCATTATATAAGGCCCTGATCTATTCCTTATTCCCTTAGACCGTTATTTGCACGCCTGAGATCGCTGTTCAAGACATATTGGATTATGGGCATCCGTTTACGCCCTGAAACTCCAGATTGTTTCTTTAAAAAGATGACCAGGCTCAGACTCGAATCCATCAAAAAACTCATAGAAGGTGGCTGGTCAAATTGGTCAAAGAAGTATAGGGCGGCTCAAGTACAAACGGCCCATGGAGCTTGATGGAATTCTCGACGCTACTGAAAGAAAAGACAAGAGCGACCGGCCAAGAATGAACGCATCATGGGCACACTCTGTCAGCTCATTGACACCTCTCTCATGGACGATGTCGAAGCGCAGAAGACTGCAAAAGATGCTCGGGAATACCCAAAGAGAAGAATGCGCCAAGGGGGTACACTAACTTGGTGCTCTCCAGGCTATCCTAGCCTCTGATTCATAGAACCCTCCATATTTACCTCTGTGCACTGTAATTACTGAGATTAAGGATTATATATATTACCACTGTTTATGACAACAATGCCCTTACTTGTGAGGACTGGACAGTTATCTTTCTTCTCCAGGCTCTTGATGGCAAGCATAAAGTATTCAAGGAAAACCTGCTCAGCTTTCTCACAGCTTTGGGAATATCATTCACATCTGCAGGGATCATAACCCAAATTAAGGCAGGGGCACAGGATACCTGTGCATGAGAGGCTCTACAGAAACATGACATAGCTCTTGCTGCTCAACAGAAGAACACAATACAAAAAATCCATGAAACTTACCTGCATGAACTGTTCCAAAATGGGCCACACTATTGAAAAATGCTGGGAAAAGGGGGAAACCGTGAGGGAAAGGCTCTAGATTGGTATAACAACCCCAAAGGAAACAGAAATGGGACCAGAGAGAAGTCAAAGAAAGAGCATATCAATATCCTCCTAGATGCAAATGAATCCTCCAGCAGCTCTGAATCCTGCACATTCCTTCATGACAATTGCTCTGCCAACTGGGAAAATTCACCCAGAAATGTTTTAACTGCTGCATTTCAACCTTTCTCTTACTACTTCAACTCTGGTGCAATGAACCACTGCTCACCCAACAAAGCCAACTCCCTGTTTATCCTTCTTGTTCCTGAAGATTTAGTGACATTTACTTATACTTCTAAAACTCATTTACAGTTCTCCAGTTCAAGGATTAACTAAGTTTATCTTTAAGTCTTCTCCCTGTTTTTACAATCTGGAACAGGACAATTGGGAAGGTGCAACACATAAGTTGACCAATCCTCTGACTCTGAAAGTATTCTGAAGTTCAAAGACCTCTGAGACCTCTGGACTCTGGCCTGTGGTTTGACATTGGACATAATGACACCTTATATATATATCCCTGATGCAAACATACATATCCATTGGATGTCTTGGTAATGCTGGCCACAGGACTGTTTTTGATGCTAGAATCATATCGCCCTTCTTGGTTCAAAAATGATCACTCAAGGGGTCAGACATGGAACTGGCTTATATGGTCTTTCTGACTCTGTCCCATTGAACATGCAAATATCACATGTGCTTCTCCCCACCCACAAGTCCCAGGGACAGTCTTTAGGCACAGTGGGAGTAGATTGCATTACCCAGTGTTTACACATGGTCAATTTTAGGTTGCAATATCCAGAGCTATGAATTGGAGCAGGGCTTGTGTCCTTTAGGAGAAGAGGAGAAAAAAGCAAAAACAACAAAGAGCACACCCCTCTGCAGCAAAGCCGAGCACACCGAGGGCCACCCTGCTGTAGCGGCGGCCTCCGGCCGCCGGCGCAGCCAGTATGTTATTATACGTCAATGTGCCGTATAGTATCCGAATCAGCTTGTCGAATCCATAGTGTATAACTTCCTACTTCTCTTTCTACTCTACTATAAAAAGACGGATCATGCTACAATGATGGGCTTATGATGATGCTGTACGACGAATGTTCTAAGAGGCTTATAGAATTATAATAAATGTCATGGAAGATCATAGGTGTGATGGTCGCTTTTGATAGATGGATTTAACTTTGGCGTGGACACGCCCATTTCGCCTGCAGAGGAGGTCTATCATACTTTATCGTCAAGCGTGTTCTTGATAGAAAGGTCCGTAGCATACCTGTTCGCGTGCAGTGTCTGAGAGCACTGACAAGCCTCTAGAGTCTGCATCTTGTTTAGAATTTTCCGGCGTGACTCCCAAGCTCAAAGCATTGGGATCAGTCAAGACGGCTGAGGTAGAAACATCCTCAACATCTTCTATTGATCGAAATGACCGTCGAGCGTTCAAATTTGCAAGCATCGTATTTGAATAGCTAGAGAACTAGTCAGCCTTCCTGTTGTTCACAGAAGAGCTGAGAAGCATGAAGAGCACGGACAGTTTGCTCAACATGAAAAACCTGCAGGGGCCGTCTGAGGCATTAGCATCTGCCCACTCCGAACAGGTTAAAGTACGCACGCTATATCGTGTAGGTTATTGGTTCTGAACTTGAGGAATAGTATGAGGTCGACCCCTGCACAGAATGCAGTGACTGTGCCGGATTGAACTGAATTGTTGATAAGGCGGGTGATAATTGCATCCGCAGCATGAAGTGTCGGCGTTGGTTTCACTCTAATGAGCTGTGACAGGAGATACAGGTTCAGGAAGCATCTTCAGAAAGAGAGAAGGCTCGCACGAAGTATACCATACTAGTTGCAATGGCGAGATCGCATACCAGGCTACCAGAAAGCCATAGCTGCCGCAGATTACTCTGTAAGGAACAAAAGAACGACGTATATGGCGTGTTAAGACGTACTGAAAATGCGTCAAAGGTAGGGAGAAGCTTCGAATTATTTATTTGCGACGCCCAGACCTGGGAGGAAACCCATTATTATTAGACCACGGACGAGGGGAGAAGAGACACTCACTTGAATTGCTCCTGTTAATGCACTGATGCATTGTGTGAGTGAAATCTAATATTTACATCAGAAAATCAAGCAAACGACGGAAAGTGTTCACTCACCGTGACAATGAGACATGTGACAATTATGGATCTGCTTAACAACCACGTACGGCGAGCGAAGAATAACTGCACAATGGCGGAAACTTTGCAAGATTGAGAGTCTCCCGTCACGGGTGAACAAGCATGCGCACTTATTCCGCTCAATATCACGGCGATACAAAAGCTCCAGGAACCAACGAACAACGCTCTAGTGTTACCCCAACCAGAGACCATCATGAACCAAGTGCTGTACGTAGAGACCACTGTTTGGACAATGTCAAGGGCGAAAAGTATGATCACTGGAATAATTTTGAGCAGAAGATGACAAATTTCGGAGTTTACGCACCCAGCCACTTGATGACATTTCGGTCGTGTGGGAACCAACAAAAGTAGAGGTCTGGAATGGGTTGGTATACCGCCATATGGGTAGTGAAAATGATCACTCACAGGTCTGCAGACATAGTATTCCTAAGAGACCCCAGTTAAAGAGGTTCCCCAGCAGCTGTATATTAATTAAAATGAGATTGTTCGACGGACAACATGTACTCACTATTGGCCCCAAACTGGAAAACAAGCTGGATTAATGCTTGTATGTGCAATGTTATAAAACACCTACATTAAACTGGTATTGGGAACAGTAGGAGGGGGATCCATCGCAGAAGCAAGTAAACAAGCACTTCGAGACGCGGTGGCTCTCTGGAAAGCGGATCAGCGCCTACAAATCGCTAGAGTTAATTAGTCGAAGGAGGGTCGTCTCAGTTGGGTACGAAAGATTCGGCTTTTTAGTGTTTCCTATGCATAGCAGGCGCTCTAGCTCGGACCGGTTTTTGCGTCCGATATAGTGCATTTACCAATTCGTGCCTCAACCTATACAGGATCCTATACTAACCAGGATGTGTAGCTTGTGTCTCACAGCAGGGTTTGTATTCACCAGCACTGGAATGGGGCACAAGCTGGCTCACGTCGCGTTAGGTATCCACAGGCTGATTGAAAGAGAATAGTATAATCAAGGCGGATCATTCGGTGATGCTAATTTAGACTCCGACAGTCTCACAAGACCAGTTTAAATATATGTACAGAGGTGAACCCCAACGTCAACTCACTTGCAAGAAATCAGCAGCATCTATCCACAAGTCCTTCTGACCCCAAACGCCAGTCACAGCGGCAACGATCATCCACCAAGCTTCCTCTCCCCCGCCCGGCGTCTTCGAAGCAGATGTAACGTGAGCGCCACAACATCTTGCCGTGATGGACTTTCGCGAGCAAGCGCTCTTAGATGATCTTCCCTCTTTGATCAATTTGACACACTCTCTCGCCAGTTTCCTCAAGACACTGATCTCGTCGCTTGTGAGTTGTGCATCCAGGCGGGAGAGCAAGGAAAATACCCAGCGGCTGTGACAGGGGGTAAAGTTGTACGAGGGCGCTCCGGGGCTGTGAAAACCAAGGTGAGGCGCCGGGGGGGGAGGGGGCGGGGGAAGGAGAGAGCGATCAAAGTGGCCCTGAATCCATTGTGAGAAATACTTGAGCAAATGAAATGTGGTCCTCTATAGCAGTATACCGATATGTTCATATGAGATGTAAAATGGGAAGGAAGCATACCTGATCGATAAGAGATAGAAGATGTGGCGTAGGTTCTCGTGGACAGATACCATCAGGGGGAGCTGCAGGATCCCTGAATGCTTTTGCGAGCCGATGACCATCGCCCTGGGATGGAGAAGCAACTTCCTCGGCTTTCTCCTTTTCGTTGATTCCACGAGAGGAAGGATCATCATCATCTAGAATTTCTCCATCCCCGTCGTCGCCCTCAGGTTCTACGGGCTCTGGGTTTATGTCGCCTCCATATGAAAGTTCGACAACCCCCCCCTGGTCTGCCTGATCCCAACTCAGTTTTTCTTGGTAAACAACCCAACCACGCATCTTCTCTTCCTGTGGCAAAGTCGTTTCATAACCCACTGTCCCCTTTTTCTGTTTATTTTTTTCTCCTCCTTTTTTACCGTGGAATTGTGAGCTGGGTACATTCTCCCACTCATCGTCACCCCGAAAGAAGGCCCACCACCGATCACGGTCACGCATCTCTGGGACTCTATGAGTCCCATAAGATGACGGAAGGGAAATATGAATAGTAGGTTGCCTCAAATTCTAGTGTAGTGATAGGTATGAGAAAACAATGAAAATAGCAGTGCTTACTGCCCGTAAATTTCGAAATCGCTCTTCGAAGCAGGTTCGCCATTCTTCTGAGGGAATAATGTTCGTAGATGGGTTACTCTCACCGTTTCCATTCATTCCAGAACCACGCTGGTTTGTTTCTGGGACAGCGTAAGGATTTGGTGCTCTGGTCACAAGCGGTAACCGCCGCTCCTCTCTCCTGAAGAAGAAAGTAACAGGGCCTTGAGTCCCATAAATAATGCCGACCAGATAGTCAAGAAAAAAGGATTGAGTGAAATAACTTACCTCACTGTGAACAGGTATTCCATCCCATCCTGTGGAACACCCTCGAACGAGTTTGGGAGGTTAGCCACAGGAAGGGCCGCTGTTCCAAATCTGTGGGGCTCGGAATCGTCATCAATAAATCCACCATTGTCGTCGCGCCAATCGACCTCATCCAGCCCCTCTCCGCTAACATCCCTCTTGCGTTTCGAGCCCTTCGCCATCGGCGTGTATTGCATAATACTGTGACAGTCACACCACCATTCCCTTCCTAATGATTGATTTTATGCAGCTTCAAGTAGCTGCCAGGTCAAATGGCTACCACAATGATCTTAGGATACTGTCGCGAGAGCCGGATGATCAGGGAGACTTCAAAAGGTGGGGAGTGACAGTGACAATATCATCTGCAGGGGTGTAGCAATGCTCGGTACTGTACGCAACCCAATGTTTACATTTCTCTGATATTTTCACCCATCCTGATATAGCGCACAGATTCATGATACCCCTGATTATTCATGAGCATGAGTACATAGCAGGTGTTAATGGATTCCATGTCGATTCTCGACCTAAATCGTGCTGTGCTTTGTGATATCTTGCTGAGGCTTCCACCACCGTGGTCTGAACAGTACTTTCACTCAAAGCTTTTGACAAGCTCCATATTTTTTATGGGTGTCATGTCAGTTGTATTATACAGTGGTCAATGAACCCCCGATTAGTGTTGGATGATACACTAATGTCTTGCACAGCCCCAGCATTAGTCATTTGGCATGAATACCATAAGGCCACCTTTCATTCTAATCTGGAATACAGTCCCACGTTAAGGAATACTGTCATTTTCTAATCATTTGAAAATTGCATTCAGAACATTTGTTCAGAGTACTAGCTGACTCCCACTTGTCACCAAACATCCTTACAATTGGCAATGAACTCAATGCTCCACACTGATAAATTCAGTGACGGATCAAGAACAAGGACCAATCATATTATTTTCTAGCAAAAGGTACCATGATTATCCCTATAACTATCCCCATATTTCTTATGAATTCAATTAAGGAACCAATTCTACTCAACCAAAGTCTATGCTGATAGACAATAAATATCATCAGTCTCTATGATCTAGTTACCCCTAGCATGCAGGGTGGATTCCTCTGAATGAACAAAGGGAGTATCTCAATGGCTGAACCCCCATTTAATTTGCTAACATGTTTCAGGATTTCTTTCTGGTTCATGAATCTTTTTGTCTCATTCACAATTTTCCTCCTTTCCTTATTCTTTCATCCCTATCACTTTTATTTAGCATACTTTCTGATCCCCATGGACTCTTTCTTATTTGTTCCCCCTTCCAAATCATTCAGTATACAGGACTCTTACATGTATGTTCCCTAGTTCAATGATTATATGTTTACCAGTTTGCTTTCACACAAACTTGTCATCTTTTCATAAATTTTCAAAAGTCTTTGGACAAAACATCTTTAAGCAAGTACACATATATTATTATTTACCAACAATCCAATTCTGATAACAAGCCAGCATCCTTGGATGGGATTCAAGCTGAAATAGCCCGAATCCCATATGGAGACTGTGAATGAGTTTAAAGACCAGATGGAGAAATTGCTGGAAAAGGCCAAGTCTGCTCTGACAATGGCATGGCTCAGTATTACAACCAATGCTGAATCCCAGCTCCAAAATACAAGGTGGGTGACTGAGTGTTTTTAGACACTTTGGACATTTGGATAATCTGACCCTCTCTGAAGGTTGTGCACTGCTACCTCAGGCCATATGTAATCCAATGAAGAGTGGGTCAGAATACCTATTGCCTTCAATTACCAAGGTCAATGGCTCAATTACACCTGGTGTTCAATGTGGTCACACTCCTCCAGGCACCTAAAGACCCAACTCCTGGTCAGATGTCTAAGCCACCACTCCCACCCAAGATCATAGATGGAGCAGAGCACTGTGTGGTAGAGCAGATCCTTGATAGTCAGTTCCAAAGAGGCCAGTTACAATTTCTGATGGGAAAGATATGGATATGAAGGGAACACTTGGGTCTCAGAAGTGGATGTCTCAGCTCTGGATAGGGTTCAAGAGTTCTACTGAAGACACCTCAGAGGGTTTGCTCAGTAGTCTTCAACACTATCCTAGATCATGCTTCAGGGACATAGCACTCTCAGAGGAGGCTGATATTAAGGGACCACTAATTTTCAGCTGACATTCTACTTTTACATCCCCTATGTCTGAAGCCTGACCCTCAGCATATTCAAGACCTGAAGTCCAAAGCCTGGGAACTCAAGTCTGAAGCCTCAGATCATTGGTCTGAGATCTTGGGTACAAGTCCAAAGCCTTAGGTCATAGATCCAAAGTAACCCAAACATCTGGCCCACCATTCAACTTTCATCAGGGATAAAGGACCTTATAGGGATAGAAATCAGGCAGAGTTGACAGCATATAGGGATGTCCCTAGTTGGGCACTGGACAGATGTATATAGTAGTTTCACTAGTAGTTGTTACCATTGAAATGGTTGGTGAATATGTGTAACAAGTTACTGTTTAAATAGTACCTGGAGACTAATACCAGATAACCTGGCATAGTAGCCTTTGGCCCAGTTGGAAGAACATATCACTATGGGAATTTGTTACCTTTCACAATAGTGAGCCAGTTTCTGGCTGTCCCTCTGGAAGTATCTGGAGCCTTCTGGAAACTACTCCAAAACAATTATTACTCTCCATCTCCAAGTTACAGAAAAATTTCTTCACATTTTTTGATACAATAGATACAAAACATGTTTCATTCTATTTTAGTTATCCCTGAACCTGATCCCTGACACCCCTAGTACATAAACCCAAAATTTATTTATACACTCCTCAGTTCTGATATTGACTTAATACACCCTGTTCTTTACCTCTCTCTCTATCCTCTCTCCTCTGCCATCACCTGTGATAAGTCCTGGCTCTTCTGTGTCTTCCAGTCATTTGGATTTCTGAAATACAGGGACAGAACACTGAGTCAGCACAACATCAAAGTTGAAGCCAAGTCCCTCTAATCCATCTGGAAGTCTACTGGAACCTCTGGAACCCATATATATGCTAAGTGACCCCTTCCAGCCAGAAATAATCACATTGTCACTGGACACATCATCTACTATCAGTAGACACCAAGCATTTAACATGGGGGCTGTTAAATGCTAGGTTCTACTGAGGTTAAAGTGATGTGACTGGTGACTAATAACAATTCTAGAGTGTGTCACTTAACAAAGATGTGGGTTCCTGTCAGGGGATAGCTGGTGATACACCATTTTCATCTTATTCTCTCTGTTTCCTCCCTTCTCTCCCTCTCACCTCTTATTTAGATTTCTCTTATTTTTTGTCTGCTATTCTCCTTCCTATTCCTCCCTAGCACTAGTTGCTATTATATTTAACTTTGTTTGGTTTCTAGCAGCTATGTAGTTAGTTGTTTAGGTAAGGGGATCCTCACCCTTTTCTCTTTGGATCTCCCTTACCAGGCATACTTCTCACTGTTGTAGCTACTGTTTAGTATCTTATATTATATCTGGATCTCCCTTACCAGTACCTAGTATGATCTCTGTGGGTAGCTTGTGGTTAGAGTCCTCTCACAGGCCTGGGCCATTGGCAGGGTAGTATCCCTCTGGTAGGCCTGCTAGTAGACATACCAGGTCTGGTTGAGGTTACTGTCACAGTTCCAGAGGTTCTGGTAGTCTTCTGGGTAGATTAGAAGGATTTGGCAGCAACTTTAATCATTTTGTCCTTGTATTTTGGAAGTTCTGTCACAATCATATCTTGGGTCTTCCACCACCACCTTCATCCTTCCAAAAGACATCTTCCAAAGGCTTCATTCAGAATCTGAACTATCATCACTTCAATTAGGTCATTCACACTCAACACAGTGTCACTTCTCAAGTTCCTTGTATTATTCTATTGATAGATAGTCAAATAACCAATGACAAGGTTCAATCACAATCTTTTCTTGAAAAGAAGCACCCTGACTATCCCCATCAATATCCCCATCTTGTCCAAGGAACTCAATTAATAGGAAAAATAGAAAAGAAATATTTTTGTATATTTTTCTTGATATTATTTGAATTTATTTGATGTATTTTGAAGCCTATATCTGATGCGCTTGGGTTGGCACTAATTTTCTTATCTAACCAAGAATATATTCTGGTGCGGGGAAGGTGCTGATGCAGAGACAATCTATCAGCGCTTAATGTTCACGTGCAGTTGCATGAACAGTTGTAGATAGAGATAACAGAGTAACTTAGCAGTTTTGAGATAATAATTGATCTCAATAGAACCCTTTAATTGAGAGTGAACATCTGGTAGTGATTTACTATCAGAGAGACAATAGTAGAAATATCAAGTTATCACTGAGAGAACAATAACCAGACTATGGAGATTTTACTGCCTTAGATTCTAATGAGAAATACAAGCCTATTTAACTGAAACTGTAGCTAAGGAAAATATCCTGTGGACAGAACAGAAATTGAGGGGTTTGGAACAAGTCTGGGGTGCTAAACTATTTCAGGTGATTGTTTAGCTATTACAAGCCTAATTATTTTTGTTTCAGGTTGAAACTGATGCTGAAAACTTCATAGAACTACAACTGAATCTGTCAGGGGACAACCCATTTCTGATTAACACACCTGCTACATCTCTGAAGTCCGACTCATTGCACCCTCAAAGCATAATTACAAAGAACGAGAACCCAAGTCCAAACCTTCAGGTCACAGACTCGAAGCCTTCAGTCGCAAATCTGAAGTCTCAAACCTTGGGCCACCATGGGGGTATGACCCAAACCCTCAGGCCACCTCAGGGGGGTGACCTGAAATCTTGGACCACCTTCAGGGGCATGCCCTGAATACCCAGTCTGACATCTGGCCTTCATCAGGGATGAGAGTGTCAGAATTCAAATATCAGTGATAAGAGTTGTTGATGAATGTCATGTTAGTAGTAATATTCAGAAATGAATAGGAATCCTACAGTAAAAGCGAATGGCTTTTGGAACGTCTGCAAACAAATGCATAGTTCTGAAGAGATAGAGATTCCAAAGGGATTCTATCTCATGGATCGAATGAACTTTGCAGTTCATGCCAATCACAGCCAATAGTCTTACATTCTTTCAAGGTGTGTCTAGACTAATATAAATGAAGTAGGAGTACTCACTTAAATGTGAAGTTGTTGTTCAAGGTACAAGGTAGTTTATGACGAGTTGGCAAGATAGAGTAGAACAATCAAGTAGACGTACAATAATTGAACTAGGGAATATACATGTGAGTGCTCTGCCTATATATTGAACAGTTTGGAAGGAAGAGCGAATGGGAAAGAGTCTGTGAGGGTCGGAAAGTGACTAAAGTACATGCATACTAATTAAAGGCCATGGGAAACAGGGAACAAGGGTGGTAGGAAAATTGCGAATGAGGAAAAAGATCAACGGACCAACAATAACTCCTGAAACATGTTTCCAAATTGTATGGCTCTTCGGGTAGAGCTAACCATCCCTAAATCCTTTGGAGGGTGACCCTGAGTGTCTAGAACATTCATATCATAGAGTCTAATGATATGGAATGCCATTGCAAGCTTCAACAGAATAGAAACAACTCAATTAATGAGTTCATTGGAAAAGATGGGGATAGTGATGGGGATAGTTAGGGTGCTTCTTTCTAAAAAAGGATTTTGATTGGACCTGACCGGTGATTGATTTGCTAAACACCAATGAAGCAATTCAGGGAAGCTGGGAGATGAGAAGGTTGTTCATTGCAATTGATTCAATCACCGTGATGGTTGTTCAGAGTTCAGAAGATATCTTTGGAGGATCATGTTTGGAAGGCTGATAACACAGACTTGGTACCAATATTAAGATTGTGACAGAGAGCACCATATGGGGATAGAAGCCAGGCAGGGTTGTGTCAGAATCCGAATAACAGTGATAAAGGTTGTGGATGAATATTGTGTTAGTAAATCTGTTCGGAAATGTTCCTAATGATAATAGAATGGTTTTTGAAGGTGAATAGAAATCCTACAGTAAAAGTGAATGACTTTCAGAATGTTTGTGAACAAAATGCATAGTTCCAAAGAGATAGAGGCTCCGAAAGGATTCTATCTTGTAGATCGAATGAACTTTGCAGTCCATGTTGATCACAGCCAATGATCTCACATTCTTTGAAGTGGGTTAAACTAATAAAAGTAGAATTGGAGTGCTTACTCAAATATGAGGTTGTTCAAGGTGAATTCAGGACGAGTTGACAAGTATGGGTAGGAAGAATCAAGTTGACATACAATAATTGAACTAGGGAATATACATGCGAATGTGCTAGCTATATACTGAACCATTCGGAAGGAAGAGCGAATGGGAATGAGTCCGTGATG
>QMFG01003453.1:0-14441 GCA_003314545.1 Ramaria sp. MG151
ACTCGCCTGACTCACATTTCAATCAAACATATGTTGAACCTCGCTATCCCGAAGCCGATCTCGACCTGCCCCTCTCTGACACCGACAGTGAATCTGACGACGATAACGGTCCATTGACGCCGTACAGTTGTTCACAACCATCTCTCAGGGAGCAATCATCTGCGGAGCCTGATGTCTACGTGGAGCACGATTCCTATTTCTTGTATCCTTCCGAGCTCGATCCCATCTCTCCACCTATCTACTATCAGCAGTGCTAGATTCATTGTTTCATTGTTATTATCCGCTTCCCGGCTTTCGCACTTTAATGTCTTCAGAATGGGTAATTGTGACAATATTTTTGGTCAAGATAACAATATTACAGTATAGGGGGTCACACGACCCCATTTTCCCAACGGGGATGAACAAACCGTACTGATTCCTTTTTTTTCCTATGTTATCTCTGCTGAAAGTATCTGTTCTACCTCACGGCACGGCAAATTCCATATGCCGTCTGCGTAAGGCGGGACCCGGCCGGGGTTGATATACTGCAGTGCCAGATCATTGAATGCCAAGGGAAATGTTTCTAAAGGGAAAATGAGGTCGCAGATCAGGTGTTTACCTATATCATTTGTGGCAGCACGCGAATCAGACTGGCAATTGAGATGATCCACGAGGCTCACATATGCGGAACAGACACGGCATCTCTTCTTCGAGCTTCCGTTGAGGCGTCCTGGAATCCCAAATAAGAAGTCGAATAACCGTCGTGAGCTTTAGGATACCCACACAATCTCATACTCTTGCAATACATTCCCAATGAGGAGAATACGTTGCAGGTCATCAACGGCCCAATTCTGTCGCAGAATATTCTCGTACAGCTCTACACCACAATGTGGCATGAACAGTAGAGTTTTACTCTTTATCGTGTACTTGCCATGCTAAAGGGGCCCTAGCAGCGTGAGAGTCAGAGATAGAAGATACGACAAACGGCACATGCTTTATTTTCGGTCAGAACTTTGAGACCCATCGCGAGTAATCCCTGAATGTCATCTTGGCCGAAGTGCGGGTCAAAGAATTCGATTCTGTTAGGAGCCTGAAAAAGTGTTTGCGGGAGCCTATATGAATCTTCCATACAGACATACAATATTCAAAGTTTGGCAAATGGAAATAATGAACACTAGTTGTGCTGTAGCGCTTTCGGACTCCATGGGACTTCCAAGGCCAAGACAAAGAACTAAAACTTCGTGTGGGGACCAGCGCAGCGTGTCGAAGGACGCCTCAACTTGCTCTATTATTTTTTCTTAGAAAGGGTTCTAGTAAAGAAACATCGCGTTATAAGACACACTTTGACAGCCTTTCATCCATTCAGTGCCGCGAATCTTGCATCCCACCTTCTCCACCCGCACAGCGAAAGAGTCGGGTTTAGGTTGAATTTTTGTAGTGCCTCTGCGAGTCCGGGATTTCTTCCAAGGGCGGACTAGCTGAAACTCATCCTCAGTGACTCTAGTTGGAAGGGACATCTTTGAAGAGCAGAAAGGTGAAAGTCATTTTGACAATGATGACCGGCAGTTTCCGGCGATAGAAAACCAATAAAAAGTCTACTCGAGTTCCGTACATAATTGACTAATGCAAGGCAAATTAACAAGATACAGTACAAGAGTACGAGCACAAGGAGTAACACGACAGCAAGGAAAACGAAAACAAATGCAATACAATTACGACGTAGAAACCCTCCTCACACTATGTCTTCGTCCTTATCCTCCAGCTGGCTTGGCTTCAACATCCCGGGGATCCGCATAGCAGCGGCACGCTCTGTTTGAGCTCGTTGCTGCGCCTCTTTCTCTTTCTCTTCCAAGTAAAGCTCTGCGTTGTCACCGGAGAACTCTTTAAGCTGGATAAGAAAGTCGCGCAATGCCAACTTGAATCGAGCCTGATCCTCGTGGAACTGGAATAAGCCAGTCACGAAACTTTCAATTTGGGAGCTGCGTAGCATATGAGCCTGGGATACCGATGTCCAGTCTATGTAGAAACTCACAGCTGTAAATGTGAAAAGGCTGCTTGTAGGAGTTTGACACAGTAGTCGCGAAGGAATTCAGAATTTGACATGTTCGGATCTGATACGGTGGCGGGATCAAATAGTGGTAGCTGAACTTGACTTGTTTCCACTAGTTCAAACATTCGGGCAAGCAGGTGACTCTGCAGCCGAAAACCTGTGATACTTCTTCACTTTGGGAACTAGAACAAGTGTCTGACAATACGCACCACTCTTGTGATCTGCGTCCGTCACTACCCAAAATATATCTTGTAAGATACTGAGGTAGTATTGTTGGTAAAAGCCATTTGAGATTTCCGGTGCTTCAGTAGAGAAATTATCTACAACCTCTGCACACACTAGACAGGAGTATATTAGTCAAGGAATAAAATTCGATAATTACCAAGAACGCACGAGTAAGACCCATGTCTGCAATGTCACGCATAGTGTGTTTAATAGCCCAAATAACACTATCCATGAAAAGTTTAAATTGGGAAGGTGGAAGACCTAAGAGAGCTTAGAGCGATTTAATTGACTTGCCACAAGACAAACATACGCAGCCATACCTTCGAAGCAGCAAAGATTGATGGAGCGTAACACCTTGTAAAAACCAACACGGTGCTCTGGAAATTCGGTGAAATCTTTGTTGATCATATTGAGAGTTGGTTCAAATATAGCGTCTAAAATTGCTGGGATCTGAGGTGTGAGTCGACCCTACGTTGGCACGGTTAAGCGAATGCACAACACAGCTGAGGTTTGGGTAAGTCCTACCTCAAGACGACCAATAATGGCTGCCATGACATTAAGCACTTCGGCCTCACGAGAACCGGGGGAATTGTTGGAGTAATCGCCTAGTATGGCATCAAGGAGGGGAGGCATGAAATTGTCGTTGACTGCATCAAGGTCTTCTGCCTTTTTCACGTAATTTTCCATGAGCTTTAGGACTTCTTTCTTGATAGTACGCAAGTTTCGGATTTTAGGCGTCTTAGTAGCAATAGGACCCTCTTGTGCTACGGTTTCGCTGATAATGCCACTAACTGCTTTGTAGAGGCCAAGCATATCGAGATAGATACGTCCAAGCTGAGGTAGGTAGAAGCAACCAATTGAGGTGCACGCAGACACATTTGTCTTCAAAACGTTGGAAATAATCTTGAGGTTGTCTGTGTTGCTGAGAACATCGACGTTGGAACCTGCCTGTGCCATCAAAGAGTCCCAGGCATTATTTGGAAGCTCCATGAGCCGCGCAATGAGCTTTTCTTGAGTTGGCTTATTGGGTTGGGCTGAGATCATGTAACCAACAGCCTCATAGAACGTGTGAACCTGTAAAGATGATGTGTTTGTCTCCGCGCGTATTCGCTACATCATGTCACTTCACCTGCAGCGGGGAAAGATCGACGGTGATTCGATGTAGCAGTCGTAGTATTTCGTCTATGAAAGGCTCGCTCTCTCCCGCTTGGAGCATGACGAAGTGTCGACGACATTTTTGTGCGATCTTGATAAATGTATCGCATGCCATGTCTTGTACGCCTGGAAGGAGGTATGAGAGTCGAACAGTCGAAACTGAGAGAAATTCGACAACCTTCATGTGTCTCATGCATGAACTCGAAGAGTTTGTTGACGACGGTTTTAAGGAATTTCCAATGTGCCTTCAGAAATCGCGGATACTGGCCAACGATATACATAATATTTGCGGCTACCACGGCTTTATTGTCTTTCCCTCGTTTCATTTCGCACAGGCCAAGTAGATCTTTAATGGCTGTGACCAAGAAGCGTTTTTCGGTTTCTTCATCTGTAATACTAATTAGAAGGCAGTGCCAGAACGATCTGAATTCTATTGTGAATAGGTGAAAACGCACTCATGGCACCAGAAATAGAACCTATGGCCCAGCACAGTGTGTTTAAGTTGTTCCATGACCATTCAGAACCATCCACCTGCTTAGCCAACTTCTCCGAGAGGATGCTTTCGGTATCGTTCACGTCGAGATGTGTGAGGTATACTAGGAGTTCACGCATTGACTTGTATAACACAATCGTGTCGCTTTCTTTCATGAACTCTCGCACAATCTCACCCTCGTCGTTCTCAACGACAAGCACCTGTGTTAAAAGAGTTGAAGAGATCAGCCGGGGAACTTTACTATTAGCCATACCTCTTCTGGTTTTACCATCCTCTCGATCACCACCAGGCGCAAGTTGGACAGAACATCAACATATATATCCCGCCTTAATGGTAAACCATCCAGCATGGCCGGAGCACCTCCTAGACTAAGGCTCTTGAGTAAACCTTCCTCGCCGATCGGTAAATTCTGAATCTCTTCGTAGAGTTCTGCAACCAGCCGGATCCAGTACTCCATACAGATTTTGAAAACTTCACGCTCTTCAACTTGACTGATCTTCACCATATACAGATGGGCATTGAGAAGTACGTCCTTAGAACGGGGAGTCTCTACGGCGCGGAGGTGGAAGGAAAGAAAGTTGGAGAGGAAAAGGGCAAGGTTAAGGACGAGCTCTTGACCGCTATCACCCGACGTTTCGTATGCTTCCGCGATATCTACAAAACTTATGAGAAGTGACTACATGAAGAGGAGCCAGAAGCATACTGGTGCTGGGAGGAATCATACGGTTCACAGAAGTCATTACCATGGCAAATAATATGACGAATTTTGGATCATATTCCGCCCCCACATTAAGCCCAGCAATTTCTGAGAGACACCTCAGCGTTACATTCCGAAATTCCGGGGTTTCCAGAAACTGTGCAGTATAAGGTAAGACAACATCACAGATTACAACGGTTGCTATTTACGCACTCGAGTAAGTAACATATCAATGATTGAGGTCTCAAAAATGTAGCCCAAGGGGATCCAGTTCAGAAACCGTAGTAGTGTTTCCAACGTTGCCTTGATTAACGACGTTTTTTGCGCCTTCTCAAGTACCTCGGAGCACAGTTGGAATATCTCAGAAAATTCGCCACACATTGAATTCTTGAGATTTTTTATCTTGGTCTGAGTCAGCTGGTCAGCTGAGTAGTCAAATATCTCCTCGCTCAGAAGCTTCAGAATAAGCATGTTGTTCTCGCATAGACTCAGGTTTGTTTTCGAGGATTGGACTAGTTCCGGGATAAAAGTTGGCCAATTATGAGGCCATTCTTGTTTCAAAATCTAGTAAAAGGACATATGAAGTCTCATCCAGTCGAGATATACTTGAACAAACCTGCACGAGAATAAGATTCAACTTATTCAGAAAGGTCTTTTCCTTGCGCATTCTGGCTTCGTCAGAGGCAACAGTCATGATCAATCCAACGATAAAGTGACGTATTCCTGAAGATCGTCATGATGGTAATGCATACATTATACATAGATGCCCTTGCCTTGTCTCTGTGCATCTGGCAGGGCTTTCCACCGTGTCTGTATGAGTTTCTCCAGAATCTGTAAGCCGAGATACTGCCAACGAAAGACATGAGAATGCATGCCGACTACAACGCAGAGAACGCGGAGCCTCACTTTTGCCTGTGGGAATGTGGATTCCTCTAAGACTTTTGGCACACGTTGCCACGAATCAGGACTTTCTTGGAATTGGGTCAGCACTTGCTGGGCCAGTTGCCGCTATGCCATGGGAAGAGCTTGAGATACAGCAACAATCTGGTCAAAATGAGAAACCTACTTCTTCGCCAGACCCAGTGTAGAACACTGTAACAACCCTGTCGAAGAGAGTGACATCCATGTCGTTGGAGAAGTCCAAGAGGGCCTGAGTAACATTGGTGTAATGAGTGCACGTGTTAGGGCTCAGCAAGAACGCTGCTTACCTCCATGGTTGTCAATGCCACAACGTGTATTGATATGTTGGTCAAAAGGATATATGTGACAAGGAGGGCAGGTGTTAGCAAATCGTGCCTTGAGTGTGGCTTACGGGCACGTGACCGCGACTGCAGCGCGGCAATTCAATTGCACGCCCTCGATGTTCAAGAAGTAGGTAATGGACCATCCCTTTCATTTCTTCTGTTCACTTCTTTCTCGTAGGTTCACCCCTTCATCTGACATCTCCGGACAAACAATTCTCAAATCTTCGGTCCAGCGCTCCATCAGGTCGGATTTGCTTTCACAGCTCAAACTCGACGCCGACACTCTTGAGCAGATTTGGCCGAAAAAGGAGCCGCTTGTTCTTGTGAAGTGGTGAGCTCTATGCCGCCTCACTCTCATCACCACTTAATGCACTCGCCCAGGAGTAGAGAGCATATCTCATTGTTTACGCTGCATGGCGAACCACTATTCTTTCAGCACTTTGATGGGCCGTATTTTCCAACCTTACGACTACTGCATAAATGTGAGTTTTTTTCTCGACTCACTTAAGCTACGCTCGATCACGGAATGTTCTCTGCAGACCCTTTTCTACTCCCGGCGGTAAGAGTAGACCGTGGCGCAATTCGCTTTCTGCTATCTGGTGCGCACATGATGTGCCCTGGATTTACATCTGCGGGCGGGCAGCTTCCGCCGCCAGAAGGAGCTCTTCCCGAAGACACACCAGTGGCTATCCACGCAGAAGGCAAAGAGCACGCTGTTGGTGTCGGCATCACTAAGCTCAGCACAGAGGATATCAAGAAGATCAACAAAGGGGTAGGGGTCGAGATTTTGTGTTATCTCGGCGACGACCTGTGGAGTATCACCAAGTTGTAATTATTACAGATTCCGCGGTAGATTGTTAGTTCCCAGTGATTATGATGAAGCAAGGTCCCATAACAATTGGGTGTACTCCGCGTCTGATTTCTGGTCGTCCAACGTTACGGAATGCACTTCATTCGATTCCGACCCTAACGTCTGGTGGGCGAAGTGTCAAGTACACAAAGTGGGTACTCACGAACGAGGATTTTGATAACATTTCTATTCTTGTCCAATACAGGCTCGAATCCCAAGCTACGGCAGATCTGCAATCTCAACCTGCTCAGGAAAGGCAGATCAGATATATTATTGGAATAGTCTGCAGAGCTCACGCTGTTGAGTCCAAGTCATGGCCTGATGCAACATCTTTATCTTCTAATGCTCGTTCTTCCTCACGCAAGCGTAGAAGCTCAGCCTCTTTGCTGGCTAGTAATCCTTCACCGTCGTTAATTGCCTTCCCTAACCCCATGCGAGTGTCCTCCAATTCATTCATCAGTCCAACGTGCTCTTGCTCTGTTGGAACATTGGCGGGTCGAGCCGCCGAGATCTTAGCTTGTTCTAGGTGTCTAGATAATGCTGCGTGGCCTTAAGTCAGCTAGAAACATTAGCAAATGCCAAGTTAGCCTTACTTCGAAGTTGGACTCGGGCATCTTCAGCTGCCTTTTGTCTCGCGGCAGCCTTGATCCGCATATGCTCTTCAGCGTCCGTGATCATTACATAGTCATCCTCAGGATCCATATGCTCATTCATAGTGGCAATTATTGGACTGCTCTGCATGTTATGAGCTGTATTCCTTGTTAGGTGAATCAATACCTACATTGGTCCTAACCAAGACATAGTGGTAGCTCCGAACGCGTCGTGACGGAGATCACGTGATCAGTCACGCGTCATTACAGCTTTAACAATTTTATTAGGCGAAAAGTAGTATCAAGTTCTAACAAGAGTCAACGCTAGTGGCCATGTGGATCTTGATCAGCTTTAGGCTCTGAGGTCAAAGCGCAGTCAACACATTTGAAAGGTTCATGGGAAACCCAAACTTACCAGGCAAACAATGGATCGCATCGTCAATGCGCAAGAGCGACACAGCAGCTTCAAATGCAGATTTAAGACTGCGTACTTTGCTGACCGTAGGCTCTAAAACCCCCGCTTTGATATTATCTCGCACTTCTCCATTCAACAAGTCGAGTCCATAGTGTAACAGCGCTTTCTTTGGGTCACCGGTAGGTGCATTTTGTGCAGAGCTGTGGTATGATCGAAGTTTGGCGACTAATTCAGTAGAATCTTTCGCGGCGTTTACAGCGAGAGTCTTGGGAATGATAAGGAGCGCATTAGCAAACTCAGCAATAGCAAGTTGCTCGCGTGAGCCCTGTCGTCAAAAACATCAGCGAATTCACGCAGCTTGACATTATGACTAACCAGTGTGGTGGCGAAATTTTCCAGATAAATGCTTAGTGCCGTTTCGACAGCGCCGCCTCCTGGAACAACAGCACCGCTCTCTAATGTGCGCTTGATGATCGATAAAGTGTCATGCAATGCTCGTTCCATTTCGTCGAGCATATAGTCGTTGGCACCTCGCAATACGACCGATGCCGAATTGACGACTTTGGTGCCCCTAATCAAAATGAGCTCGTCGTCGGATATGCGTTCCTGCACAACTTCCTCTGCAAGTCCCAGGCTGCTCGCTTCAAAGGTTTCTTCACCCTCAAGATTAGCTAGGCTAGATATGAGTGTTGCACCCGTTGCCTTGGCGATACGTCTCAAATCCTCTTTCTTGCACCGCCTGACAGCTAAAGCCCCAGCTTCAACAAACTCTTTTAAGCATAGATCGTCAATTCCCTTTGTTGTTAACACAACGTTGGCACCAGCACCAAGAATCTTGCGAATTCGTTCGAGGGTAATCTCGGACTCTCTGCATATCCATTGAGAAACAAATATATATATAAATAGAATGGATAGACTTGCCTGTTTCGAATCTCTTCTAATTGGTCGGGATCGTCGATCAAGATTTGCACCCCCAGATGCATACGGGTCCTTTGCAAATTGATGTCTAAGCATGCTATTCTAGCATTATGGATTCGAGTTTTCATTGCTGTTTTAGCGAGATTAGCGATCCTCCAAATTTGCGTTGGAAACTGCTTACCTTGGCTAGCAACAGTGCAGTTGAGGGCATACCCTTTGACAAAGAGTGATTCGCGAGCACTTTTTCCGTGAGCTTTCAAAACATTGACCGCCTTCACCGGGTACTTTGTTTCCCCTCGGTTATTAATTGTCTTGACTGCCAACATTGCATCGACGGCCATGGTAGCAAAGAGGTCATCGTCGCTGGGGGAAATCGCCGATTATCGACCAGAGTATTATAAAGATGGGTACTGGACACACCTCCCGATAATTTTGCTTGACATGGACGTCTTGGCAGCATTAATCAGAGCGTCCTTGCCCAGCGCCTCGACCTTCACGCTCAACTGATCAACCATAAATTTACAAGCCTCTCTACATGCCAAACGATAACCTGTGATGATAGTTGTGGGATGTATTTTGGTCTTGACGAGCTCGTTGGCCCTTCGTAATAACTCTGCAGCAATGATGACCACTGATGTAGTCCCATCCCCAACTTCCTTGTCTTGCTTTTGTGCAAGATCGACGAAAATGCGTCCCGCGGGGTGCTCGACCTCCAAAAGACCGAGGATAGTAGCTCCGTCGTTAGAAATTGTGACTTCCTAACGAAATGGGTTGACAAAGATTGGCAAGGGAATAAGGAATACCAATGAAAAACGCACGCCAATATTATCGACTAGCATTTTATCCAAGCCTAGGGGGCCTAGAGAACTTTTTACAATGTTTGCAATGGACTGAGCCGCCACAACTGTTCTTGATTCGTCAGATTCATTGTATATGAACACGATGTTAAGACGTGCCATTCTGATCACGTATTTCTTGTCCCGACACTCGGTTACCCCCAAGGAATGCTCCAGCTCGTGGGTCACGTTGGAACATCGCCATCTTCTGAATGTTAAGTGCGTGAGGTCAACTAAGCGCCGAAAGAAGCGCCATGACTTCTGACATTCGCTAACCTGTACTGATTATCTCTCATAAACATTAGAATTTATACATTGTAGGGCTATCTCTGTCACAGTCTGTGTCCCATTCAAGATAACCAGCAATACTTTGTGTTCGTGTTAGTTCTCTGTCTCGTCTTGATTTCACCGCTATATTCCCTATTAAACCTTTTCAAGTCCCTGACTGCTTTTATATAGGCTTTTGAGGACTCTAGGTCCGCTGACTGTTTATCCTACAAACCTCCACTACCAAAATATCTGAACTATGGTTCCTAAACCTGTTATACCCCCTGAAACCTTCACCTGTGGAGATAACTCGCCGAATTTCTTGCCTACGCCTCGAGCCGTCCCAGCGTCCCTTAGAGAGTGTTCCTATACTCGATTAGTCTACCGGATTACCAAGGCCTGCCGTCAGCCCTTGCAATCCACACACAATATTGCGCCATTGACTAGAGGCCGTCACGTATGTCAGACCCGGGCCGATAAAATCACCTCATGACATTTAGCAGGTCGATATATATCAACTGATAAGATTGCTTCTACTGGTTTTTTAGCTATCATGCCTGTGGTACTCGAAACTGGTGTAAAGCCTGAAACTCCCAGCTGGTCCCGTCCCGCAGAAACAAGTGCTGAACTCGACTGGGCCCCTCTTGTAATTATCGATCTTTCAAAGTTCGATGAACCAGGTGGAAAGCAGGCTCTAGCGGACGAATTGCATCATGCAGCACGACGCTGGGGATTTTGGACAGTCGTTAATACTGGCATCGATGACGCATCAATAGTCCGACAATTGAGTATCGCTCAGGCTTTCTTTAGGTTGCCAGTCGAAGAGAAACGAAAGGCTTCGTGTGACTTTAGCGTTGGGAAGTGAGTCATGTTTCCCGTTGTGTGGACTGATAATCATGACCGTGTGGTTACTTGACAATTATCTATTAAGTTACTTTGGATATCGCGAGCCCACACGGACTATCGGGACAACAGACGTAAAAGAGAATATGGAGATGTTAAACGTGCCAAAGTTCACTCCGGATTATACCCACATCCCCCAGACAGACTTCATCAGGCTCTTTCATGACGAGATTGGGCCATTTCATAGGATGGTTTGGGAGAAAGTGAAGCACAGTTAGATCTTTGGCCCATACATATTGACATATCGTACTACTAGGTGATCAAGAAACTCCTGACACTGTTTGCTATTATTCTCGAACTCCCAGAGGTACGGTACACATAAGATTGATAGAGCGAAAAACCAAGATTACGTCTATCCAGGACTATTTCGTTCAGAAGCATGCCTACGATGAACCTAGTGAAGATCACCTCCGTTATGTGTGTATCTCATTTTAAGGGTGTATTCATTATTTACGACAATCTTCAGATGATCTATCACCCGCGCAAGGCAGAGGATGACCAGAAAGTCAAAGGAATGTGGAGTATGGGTCATACAGGTAACAATTGTTTGTCACCATCCTCTCGTATGACTGCTTACTGGGGTCTCTCAGACTTTGGTAGGCAGCCTTCGGTCCATTTGAGATTACGAGTCTCAGACACATGGGTTGACATGCATTGAAAGGCTCACTTACTCTTCTATTCTCACAAACTGTTGCTGCGCTACAAATTAAGACTCCAGACGATGAGTGGAAATGGGTCTGTCCCGTCGCAGGCGGCATCACCTGCAATGCGGCCGACACACTGTCATTTATGACAAGGGTCCGTTTTTTTCTTCTCGTATATTCCAGAGTGATGCATATACTACCTCTAAAACACAGGGTTATATAAAGTCGACAATACATCGTGTTGTACGGCCTCCACCTGACCAGGCGCAGCTTGAGCGTCTGGGACTGTTCTATTTTGCACGACCTGGAGATAATGTGGATATCGTACCTGCACCTAGTCCTCTTCTAAAGCGATTAGGCTTGTTGACCGAAGAGGGTAGTTTTCCGAAACCTGTTACAGGATTGGGCGAGTGCTGTTTCTTATTTGAGATGACATTCGTCTAACGAAGGCTTTCAGAGTATGTGAGGGCTAGAGTCGCAAATGTACATAATGTCCGACAGACGAGACATCATGAAGGCGTCAAGCAGGAGTTTCGAGTCGGTAACCTTGCAGTGCAGGACCGATATGAATAGTACTCGGCTCGATGTCCTTGGCGCTAAATCCCAGGCTGAGCTCAACCGGCCTGGGCAAGTAAATAAAAAAGATCCTTCCTTTTGTATGTATTGTAAGCAGATAGTTTATATGTCCATCCGGAAACCCAAATTATGCTACTGAAGGAGCGATGTATATAACGGAGGATAGTGGTAATCGGACAAGACGGAGCTCTGCCTAGTTCAGATGGCCTCTTTATTTTCGCGGGCCAAATGACGCTCCTCACGCTTTTTGGCTTCTTGTGCCAGTTGCCTCGGGAAGAGAGCGAAACCAAGGACGTACAAAATGGGGATGACCTAAGTATAAAGGTTAATTGATGACAAGGATATGCAACGCGCACGTACGATGGCCAAGGCCATCCAAGCGTGGTCAACCGATGATGGAGGAGTCGTTGCAATAAACACAATCCACTCATATGTATATCCGAGGCGGACTTCATAAAAGGCCATCCCAATGATTGCCAGTCCTAATGCAATGTGGAGATATTGTTGCGGTGACCGGTGGAGTGTGTAACGGTGAGAGGGAACTTTGACGAAATGCGAGAAGACTCCGAGGGTTAACTGGACGAAATAGAGGATGAAAATGATGAGACCTGTGTTCTGCGACACGTCCCCGTTAGTGGACCTGTGACGTGGTGAAGTCCGGTATTTACCATGTGGGGATCACTGAATGCTGTCACCCCCCCTCCAGCTTTGACAGTGTTCTGAATAGCTCTGTATCCATAGGCGAAACCGGCCATGATGACGGGTCCAACAACGAAGAATTGGAAAAAAACGTGAAGATAAAACCATTTGTCGGTAAATGTGCGCGCATAGCGGGGAATAAGTATGCCGATTGGTAGTAGGACCAGATAGCCAACTCCCGAGAGGGTCGCATGAATCCTTGCCTAGAGAAGAATGGGCCTCAATTGTTGACACGAGCAGCGGGGAAACATACCTCATGTGGCACGTCAGCAAGAGACATGGCAGACGACTAGGGGAGGGCTTACCAAGTGAGTTGCTCACTCGCTTTATAAAAGAAAGCAGTCGGAAAGTGGATCGACCAATCAGGTGACGCGTTTCAGCAGCAGGCGCCGAATGCGCAGCTGATCCGTATTGTCATTAAGCTGCGGCAAGATGACACACTCAGACTCTCAAATTTGCTGCGGACTATGGACCTTGCTCTCAGCCAACAATATGAGAAGCTACACCCTATATTTATTCACCTCCTTGGAATCTTCAGTTTGTGAACGGGGCGTGGGTGTTTAAACAAGAAACGCACAAGTCTATTCGTGGACAACGTAGCAAGGTTCGAAGTGCATACGTCACAGAATTCATTGAAGGTGTAGTTCGGACGTACGCATTTGCCTCACCGTCGTCTATGCAAAGCCTCCACGCTTCATGCCACGACTTTGACAACGACCTTGCCCTTCGCGCGATCAGTTAAAATGTGGTCGTACGCCTTGTGTACGTCTTCGAAAGAGAAAACAGAGTCTACCACTGGTTTGACTTTCCCTACTGTATATAAGAGACTAGCATTTGTGATACATTAGTGAATCCTGACCTTCTTCGACAAAGTTGCGGATCGACTCTAGGTCTGCTTTTATATTAGTGACAGATATCAACCTGCAAAATCCTGCTTTGAAAGTGCTTCGCTGGAGTGCACTAAGGGGACCTTACTTATGTGATCGTGAGGTGCCACCCAGAAGTTTAGGCCATACTGCGGTCTTGAGGAATCCCTCAAGTATCCCAATCACTCCACCTCTGGAGATCCCCACAGAAACAAACATCCCGTTGCGGTCTAGATACGCTGGAGAGGATGTGAATACCTCTATTAACCCAATTGCATCTAACATGTGAATGTTAGCAAAAAAAAAAAGCAAACGACTGCAAACGACCAAAGTTATTACCTAATATGGCGTGGAATTTAGGACTTGGTGGATTCTTTACGAAGTACTGATCTACAGGTGTAAGCTTATAATCGATCACCTGTCGTATATACCACATTATTGAGGAAGAAAATTCAATCAAAGATCCTACCTCATCAGCTCCCAGACGTTTGACAAGGTCCACATTGGGAGTGGAACAACTCGACACAACTTTGCATCCCTTCGCCTTTGCCATTTGGATGGCCATACTCCCGACTGAGCTCGAGCCTCCATTGATGAAAACAGTCTGACCAGCCTCTAATTTAGCCAATCGCAAGCCTTGGTATGCTGTCATGGCTACCAGAGATATGCCTGCGGCTTGAACGAAGTCAACGTTCGAGGGTTTTGACATGAGATGATCAGCATGGACACGAGTATATTGGACAAGTGCGCCCTGGCCAGTGCTAAGAGTTGTGGCTTCATAGTGACAGTCAAGATGTAAACGAAAAAAATGTGAGAGAGAGAGAAAGAAACGCACGGACAGGCAACCAGCCGAATACATCGTCTCCTTTGTGGAATTCAGAGCCGTTCGGATCGACAATGACACCCGCAAAGTCATGTTCCGCGACATGTGGACGCCGCGCAATAAAGTTGGGCAAGACCCGCATCACTTTGTGGCCACTGCAAATACATCGACTAACTGAGTGTCGCTATCACCTCATACAGTCATATAACGC
>QMFG01003474.1:0-96690 GCA_003314545.1 Ramaria sp. MG151
TTTCGGACTAGGGGCCCGAGACTTCGGGTTCGTGTTTGGAGGCTTCGGGTCAATGACCCGAGGCTTCAGACCGAGGTTCTCGCGCCTCGGATTTGTACTTCGCATGTGTAGGGGCCTTGGAGATGGAGGGTTTGGTGAAAACAGGTTGTCCCCTGACACTTTCTTCCGAATGGTTCAGTATATAAGCTAGCATATTCGCATGTACATTCCCTAGTTCAATTATTGTATGTCACCTTGATTTTCCACTCCCACTTGCCAAACTCGCTCCAAACTCAACTTCACCAACAACTGTATATTTTTGAGTAAGCCTTTCAATCCAACTTTTATCAGTTAAATCCACTTCAAGGAATGTCAGATCATTGACTGTGATCGACATGAACTGCAAAGTTCATCCGATTCACGAGATAGAATCCTTTCGGAACCTCTGTCTCTTCGGAACTATGTACTTCATTCGCAGACGTTCCGAAAGTCATTCGCTTTTACTGTAGGATTTCCATTTGCTTTCCAAATTCATTCGGTTACTATTAGAGATATTTCCGAATACACATACTAACATAACATCCACCCACAACATTTATTGCTATTATTTGGATTCTGACACATAGTTGTCTTCCTAGTACAATATTGATCTTTCAATACCTGAGGGAAAGAACAGGAATAGTGAATAGATTGCATTCAAATTCAGAGTTCAAGGGTGAGAATGTCTCAAGTGGTATGTATAGAGTTAGAGGCCTGGTTGCAAGTAAGAACAAACCCTGGAGTACAGATCTCCTCAAAACTCAATCCTTTAGATAACTTATAGGTCATAGTGCAACAATATGATGTTATGTGCCTGATCTGTTATTTTTCATTCAACAAAACTAGCAAACTAAGACAAAGGAGTATATGTTTAAGAAAGACCTGGAGAGAATTGTGAACATGTAAGAATGAGCCAATAGAATGCCACCCTTCCTTTTGGTGATATTCTGTGTTTTTCAGCTCAACAAAGCACAGAGCACAGATCTTCTCAAAGCTCAATCCTTTAAATAACTTGCAGGTCATAGTGTGACAATATGATGTTGTGCACTTGATGTGTTATTTCTCATTCAACAAAACTAGCAAATTAAGACAACAGAGCATGCATGTAGGAAAGGCATATGAGAGTCAGAGCTATAGAAGAACAAGCCAATAGAAATCCACCCTTTTTTTGGTGGAACTCTGTGTTTTTCACCCCAACTTTTTGATCTGACTTGACAGAAGCTGGGTACAGTTCATTAAAATAGATGTGTAACTAACAGAAGGCTTCGTATCTATGCAATCCGGATCTATCCATGTGATGATGTACCCTGCGCTAACCTCCGGGCAGCATGCATCAATGCCGAAACCAATTGGTCAGGGAACACTCACAGAAATTTGCACAGATGTCCAGAATTTCACGTATTTGTTGTGGTGAGATGGATCTTTTTAGCTCCCTTCATGATGCTTACCTTAGGAGGCATGTCAGTGGCACAAGAGGAATGTTCAGAGCTGGCGACAACGACATAAAACGACATATTCTATCCCCAGAAATGAAGGAGCGTACATGTATAGTCATAGTCAACCTGACATAATGAAACAACCACGTCACATCAACAGGAACAACATGATGACTATGTCATGACAACAGAAACTACAAGGTGACTATGTCATGACAACGGGAAGAAGAGAGACCAGCTAACAACCAATGGAAGTCCTATAAGCACGTAATGGAGAAATACATCCTTGGTGTCTTAGAGCGTGGCCAGTGCGCCAACAACACCCATAAGGGCACTCATTCCTAGCATAGGTGCCAGACTCGTCAGGGAGCCGTCGAACGAGCGAAGCGATGAGTTAGGTTTGCTAGAAGAGCTACTAGACGTGCTGCTCGTAGCGGCGGAGCCGGAGCTGCTACCCGCAGGGGACGTGCCTGTAGCCGAAGGAGAAGACCCAGAGGAAGTGGCTTGAGAAGCTTGGGGAGCTTCAAAAATGAGACGCTAAATCTACGACAAGAAGTAATATAAAGCTTACTGCCAGGAGTCATTACGGAAAATGTGCCAGACTGAGCGAACACTTGGGTTGCGTTTGAGACATTGACGAAGCTAACGACGTAACCAGGGTGAACATTCAGAGTGACATTCGTCACAGTGAATGATTTCGTCGAGACGTCAATATTCTCTGCAATCTAACATGTCCATGTAAGCGTCTGAGAAACGAGTTGGTTATTGAAGCAACATGCCGAGAAAGCACCGTTCAGAAATGTGTTGTTGGAATTGGTCACTACGATCCTAACCGAACATATGAGTCCAATAAGGCAAGCAAGAAGTGACAATACCACATACGATATGGGGCTGGGGTCTCCAGCACTAAACAACCAGGTGATCTCGTTAGAAGTATTCTGCACCCTGTGTGTTACAAGTTCTCTAAATATGTTGTTCTAGTTGACCCAGAATCAAGCTTGCGAACCAGTACGAGGCTGAAGAGGGACCAGTGATGGTTATGGTCGCTGATAGTAGACAAAGAAAAATGTTAGTTGGTAAAAAAAGATCACGGGCTGCTAAAGCTCACCACCAGCTGAACGAGCAGCTGAGAGGAGTCCAACGGCAGCGGCAAGGGTAGAGATGAATCGCATGATACTTTTTTCGGGATGATGGTGGGGACTACAGGACAGTAAAGACTGTGAGTGGCGGAAGCCTTGCTTGAAGCTCAAAAAGAAGCAATGCTTGTTGGCGCGTGTAGTAAATAGCTTGAAACGTCGGAGCTGAAATAATTTGTATGTTAATTAAGTCACATGCTGCATACGAGGCAGATCCATCGCCTTTCTGGCGGTTCTGGACGTAATCACTTGTATACATGTTTCATAGCAGTCTGGGAATCGTGTAAAAGTTTCCAACCCACAAGAACTTTTTAAGAAATGTAAAGAGCGAAACGGCTCGAATGGCGGACTGAAACCAAGTCAGATTAGGCGAGGGAAGACCTACCAAAGTACTATACGGCGTCACTAAACTTTATTCTCCAATGCAACGGATAGTATCGCTAATTATGCGACTTACCTACCCTTCTCGGGACCGACATTGCTGTCATCCGTCTCGAGCAAAGTAGGCTTCACTCATGAGAGATAACTTGGGGAAAGTTGCGGCTTCCATCATTTTCTAATAGCACAATGCTTTGATAGCTAACGAGGAAGGATGACGTAGTTAGTGAAAGACAACTACAAAAACACATTGAAATTACTTTACTGAGAACTTCGAGCAATACCCATTCTATCTGTCTGTTCGGAATGATAGTCTGATCATAAGGCTGATCTAACAATACACAACCACAAAGCGCAATGACTCACTGTCATTATGACTTTGGACAAAGCCACAAGCTCAAAACCCTGAGTTACAAACTTACCGTCAGCAGGGCACTCTCTGCTCTTTAGTATCAACCAAGTAGATGTAAGTTCTTCCCTTCGAAGGCATTGCCGAAGAGCTCGTCAACTGGGAAGGGATAAAGCAGTAACGTGCCTCACGTGTATCTATCGACAAGGTCTTGTAAATAACACACCATGTCTTCAGATCAACTGGCTGAACATAATGCCTAGATGCGATATGTATACAGCTATCAAGGATTTGCAAGTGGTATTAATTGCTGGATTGGTCATATGTCAAAGGCATTGGAAATAAATGCCTTGTTAACATATTCGCAATTCAAGATCTCCCTGTGGTCAATGGATGTTGGTGGTAGAGTCAAGAAGGATTGGACTTGTTCATAGCTTCTCAGGCACTTGGATCGATTGGCGGTTCGATACGTCACCTTTCGTCAACCTTTCATCCCCAATCTCCTGTTGATGAAAAGTGAAGTGGCGATGTTGATAAAGAATATTGGACATAAGGTCCGTCTCACGTGACATTTGTTATAAATGTTCAAGAAGCAGACTCCGATTGAAATCCTTGGATCCCAAGCAGACGCTGGAAAACAACGACGACGACGACGACGACGAAGGTATAGGACGCCGCCGCCGTCGAAGACGCGTCCTTGACCTGTTTTGACATGGCTCATACAACAACCACAGCAACAACTTCTCATCATTCTAGCCACCTCACTCGCAAGTATCGTCTCCGAAATTCACCCCCATCACGCGTACGGCAATCTCTTAAGCAGCTCTCGTCGATATCATCACCTGCATCCCGAGGTGTCCTTCTCCCTTTGCCACCGAATTTACGTCGACTGCCCTCTCGTCTTGCGCTGTTTGGTGCAGTCACGATGCCTTCACTGGACTCCGCTCAAACTGGGTCAAAGCGCAAACGCGTTTTTAGCACAAATGAAAACGCCCATGCTCAAGGACGAAGCCTGCGAAAGGTTAAGAGACGTAGAGCATATAAAGAGCCAGACAGCGACCAAAGTGGTATGGACGTCGATGAGTCCGAAGATCCTCCATGGGTACCAACAGACGAAGATGAAGAGGATGATGGCCGGTTGAACAGTATGTGTCTTTTTCGTATTTTTCCCAACTTGCTTTCGTCGACTTTCATATCATTCTTATTTATTATTGCTGGGTCCATAGGGGACCATTACCACCTCAAAGCAGCGTCCGCACACCAATTATATCGTCTTCGCAAGGAGGAGTTGCTCAGGCTTTACCTTCTTATCGATGCTTTGGGTTCTAGTACGGATAATTTGACTAAACAAGAGCTCGTCGATGCTATTATTCTTGCACGGGACGACCATCAGCCACAGTCCTCATCACCACACGCTGGACCCCCAAGTTCTCCTTCCTCCACTGGAGCAGGTGATGATGAGACTGACGGGGAGCGCCAACGACAGATTAACAAGCTCAACAACCGTTCTGCAGCACGTTCCTTCTCTCTCGCATGTCTCGCCCCCAAAAAATCTACTCGCTTTGAGCAGTTTCAAAAGGCGCCCGTTACCCGACGGCGGACTTCTAATGCCGCATCTACATCCGCTTCTGTCTCCCGCTCACATTCGAGTTCGACGACCCAATCCCGCCGTTCATCACCAACTGCCGCATCGCCTCCACTCGTCACCAGGCTCCGGACACGGACCGTTTCATTTCATTTCGGTGATGGTGACACTAAAAGGCCAATTATTAAGGGCAGGGCCAGGCGCCCGGTGGAGTCTGATGAGGACGACGACGATGGTGTTACGGAAAACCCATCTCCGAGAAGACTCAGGAGCAAAAATAGTTCTAAAGAGCTTCATGAGAGGCGGAGGGTAACCCCTATGCGCAAGGCAAAGGGTCGAGTTGGTTCGTTAAAAGAAGGCGGTGACGAAGAAGACGAACTGAAAGATGATTATGAGCGGCAAGAAATTGATACTGAACAAGAGGAAGATGCTGTAGAGGAGGAGGATGAAGAACTTGACGAGCTTGCGCCAACCTTGTCACCTTCTCCGACACCCATGCGCAGGAGGACTCGTGCACAAACGCAAAGGTCATCCCCACCAACGTATGATCTCCGTCGGTCACGTACTGCCCCTGAATTGTCCGCTCCGCGCGTCGAGCGTAGCAGGCTTCGACGCATGCGGATACAGTCATCTGGAACACCGAGTGATGGGGACGATGAAGATACCGATGGAGAAGATCATGGCAGTGAGAGTGATGAGGTTGCTACCGTGAAGGAAGATATGACAGATGAAGTGAAAATGGAAGTCGAAATCGAACCTAGGAGGTTGAGGAATGGCAAAATTGTTGGCGAAGATGAAGAGGTAGCTAATCAGTCATCAGGGATGGATGAGGAAGAAAGTGAGGGTGAGGGTGAGGAAGAAAGTGAGGGTGAGGGTGAGGAAGAAAGCGAGGGTGAGGGTGAGGAAGAAAGCGAGGGTGAGGGTGAGGGTGAAGCTGGTGAAGATGGCGACGGCGATTTAGAGGAAGATGATGCCGACGCTGCTTCCGTTGACCTTGAGGCGGACTCTAACACGTCCACGTCAGACACTGGTGGAAGTGACGCTTCAGTTGATGAAGTCGATCAGGAAGTTGATGAAGAAGATATGGAGGTTGACCTAGATGAAGACCTCCAGGATGCAACGGCAAAGACGCTCGTACGGAGAAAACGCGATCACCTCATCAAGTTGTGCGAATCTAGAGGGATCGACGCAGAAGGTACAAAACCACAGCTTGTCGAGGCTCTCATCCAATGGGTAATCATTTTTACCGTTCTTCATGTTTAAGACTCTGACACAAGGCATCTCACAGCGTGATCATCAATCAAACACTTCCCCTTCGTCCGGAGCCACTGCACGCCCTCCGTCCACCACGCGGCCAGTACGACGTAGCGGACAGCGCCATAACCATGCTAATACCCCAGTCCTTTTGCGTGTAGACCGCGTACATGCCACAGACCCCGACACGCCTCATCCCGAGTCTGCTGCATTGGTACAAACACAAGCAGATGATTGTGTTCTTCTCGACCTCGAGGGACTTGGGCTTGAAGACAGCGTAATTCCACCTAGCAAACTATCTAAAGTGGAAAAGATTGGCAGTGGTGGATTCAAAGAGTACGCGAAATTTTGAACTATTTGCTCATAGGGTTATTAAATGTTGTGCTTTCAGTGTGTTTGTAGGCAAGCTGGGCGGGAAGAAGGTTGCGATCGCGGAGTTCAGAGGTCAGCTGACAGAGAGTATGTATGACTCTATCATCCTTTCATGCTGTGTTAAAAAAATTCCACTTTTCTAGTGGATATCAAGGAGTTGAAGCTGCTTTCGCGGTTCGACCATCCCAACGTCGTCAAATTTGTGTGTCGTTATTCCTCTATTCCTCAAATCCTGCATTTGCTAACCGTCATTTTTTCCAGCTTGGGGTAAGTATACCCGAAAATCCAAAGGAGACACCCATGATCGTCAGTGAGCTGTGCTCAAATGGTGATCTCTTTGACTACGTTCGCAATGTGCACCCTCCAAATCTAAACAAAGTGGTGTGTTACCTCCAAATGCTATTCATCAAAACGTGAGCTTATGTGTAATAGTTGAGCTTGATGCTTGATATTGCCCGAGGCCTTAAATATCTTCATGACCACAAGCCTTCGGTTATCCATCGAGACTGCAAATCATCAAATATCCTTATCACATCACGTGTCAGTGCAAAGATCGCGGATTTTGGGCTTGCCAAAGTAAAACAGTCAACCCGGTCAATGGTCCGCAGTCTAGTGGGCACAGTCAACTGGCAGGCGCCTGAGCTCTGGCATGCACACCCCAAGTATAATTATAAGGTAGACGTGTTTTCGTGCGCTATGGTGTTTTGGGAGATATTGCAATGGCATGCTAAAGAGAAGAAATTCCCTTGGGAGGTGAGGCACATTTTAATGAAAAGTAATATATGGAGCTAAATGCGTGATGCAGGGAATGAATGAACACGCCATCTATGAGGTTGTCGGAGCAAAGCAGCTACGTCCATCAGTCTCTGGCCTCGCAAAACAGTGGTGTCCAGAAGTCGTAGAACTCATGGAACACATGTGGGCACATGACCATAAGGATCGACCGGACATGACGTATGTCGTCGAACAACTTGAAGCTTTGAAAGAAGCGCACCCACCCCCAAGGACGCATGCGAAAGCGCGTTAGCATATTCCCATTTCAACTTCTTTTCTTGCATTTATCTGCATTTTGTCTCCTTTCATGCACGGTCAAAGTTTTTGTGCATTACCCGTTGGAATCAGTTTTGCCGCATTTATTCACCTTCGAACTGTGGTTTATTCATCATGTTACCTCCGCCTCAGCGTTTTTACATAAGTATCACACAATCATCCTGTATCTTCTACGTCATCACAATATATAAAGTTGCATTGGTTCAAAGTAATTATTATTATTTATACGATATACAATGATATCATTCTTTATACCTCCTTCATTTTCAGAGGCAAGCCATTAGCGGCACTTATAGCAGCCTTGAAACTGGAGTGAGTGATATCGGCGTTGACACCTACCCCCCATGCACTAGTTTTTTGACCATCGCCATGTTGTACAAGCTCAACATATGATGCTGCCACGGTTTCCGAGCCTTCACCAATGGAATGCTCAGAAAACTCGCGCACGATAAGGGTGAAGCCATCCGTTAACAATAATTGCAGGGCGGAAAGTAACGCGGAAAGGGGCCCATTACCCTCACCCTTCACGCAGCGTATTTTACCTTCAATAAGAAACTCAGCACTAATGTGTTGCCGTCCACCCCCCAACGAGGATAATTTAAAGGTTTGTAACGTGATTCGGCCCGGCATATCGAAGTGATAAGTTTGAATGAACAACGCAGATAGATTGTCAAGGGTCATGGCTTCCGTCGAGTCACGCACAGCACGCTGCACAACCTCGAGGAATGACACTTGTAACCTTCGCGGGAGCTCAAGCTTCAGAGTGTTCAGCAGTGCCTCCGCGATATCCCCCTGGCCAGATTTGGCGTTAATGTCGAGATTAAGTCGAAGCTCCGGTAGTGGTTGGTCTCCGATCGCGCTGTTCACAGCACTCAAGACCGCTCGCAACCCTGACGCCGCGATATCAGAGTCGACACCGACACCCCATATTCCGCGTACAATGCCGCCCGTCTGACTGCGTGGTTCAATAAGCTCGACGTAAGACGCAGCTTTTACTTCTGTCCCTTCTCCAATAGAATGTTCTGAGTAATCGCGAACCGAGAGATCAATGTCCAAATGTGATTTGAGTGCATCAAGCAAGGCAGAGAGAGGTCCATTACCATCGCCACGAACGACACGGGGAACTCCATCAACGGAGAGCGTCCCATCGAAACGCTTGCTTATTGGTACATCCTCAGCAGTGATAACTGCTCCATTCGCGTTAACGTCAAAAGACGGGATCTCCGTAATCTTGAAACTATGAAGCATAATGCGACCAGAATAATTCTCCCCGCCAAACTTGTAAGTTCGTCTGAACGCATTGGTAATATCATCCACCGACATTTCTCGGGCCTCACGATCGGAGATGGCCTGAATGACCTGATAGAAACTAATCTGCAGTTTACGTGGCAAGTCAAGCGCAAGGGCCTGCTTGACCAGATACGCAATCCCTCCTTTGCCGCTTTGTGAATTTACTCGGATGACAGCTTCATAACTGCAGCCCAGGTCAGCGGGGTCAATAGGTAGATACGGCATGTCCCAATATTGTGGTTCGCCTCGAGCAGCTGCCACTTCGTGCCGCCGAGCCTGGGCTTCGAAGCCCTTCTTGATAGCGTCTTGGTGTGAACCAGAGAAGGCAGTAAAGACGAGTTCACCTGCGTATGGATGGCGGGGGTGGACAGGGAGGTCGTTACATGTTGTGACGACGTCGATGACTGACTGTATGTCAGAAAAGTCGAGAAGGGGTGAGATACCTTGGGTGTAAAGATTAAGAGCAAGGGTGACCAGATCTACATTGCCAGTGCGTTCGCCGTTGCCAAAAACGCAACCTTCTACACGATCAGCCCCAGCCATCATGGCGAGTTCCGTCGCTGCAGTGGCTGTGCCTAAATATCTGAGGGTAAGTACAGGAAAAAAATAAAGACGAATGCGTAACTTGCCTCGATCATTATGCGGATGTAAACTGATAACAACCTTTTCTCGTTCAGTGATATGTCGTCCAAAATATTCAATCTGGGCAACATATTAACTAGGCAACGACACTAGGAATAAATGACGTACCTGATCTGCATAATGATTTGGAGTGGCAATCTCGACTGTTGCTGGAAGATTAAAAATTATTCTGTCCTCCCCAGTGCCAGCTCTACCCCAAGCAGTCTTGACAGCATTACAGATTTCCACAGCAAAGTCCGGCTCCGTCTGGGAGAACGTTTCCGGACTGTATTCATATTTGAACCTTGTCCCATACTTGGCGGTACACTCATCAGTCAGCTTGCGAACTAGCTTTGTATGAGTGACAGCAAGATCGATTGTCTCTTCTTTCGTGTTACGAAAGACGACGTCGCGGAAGCATGGGCATGTTGCGTTATACATATGTAGGATAGCCTGTTTAGATCCTGCCACCGCATCGATTGTACGCCTGATAAGGTCTTCTCTAGCGGGGGTAAGCACCTGAAAATATTCAGCTAAGCAGAAACAGGCAAGATTAGAAGGCTCACCTGCAGCCACACATCGTCTGGGACCTCGTTATTCTCAATTAAGCCTCGAACGAATCCAAAGTCGGTGTCACTAGCGGCCGGATATGCAATCTCAATCTCTTTGAATCCTGTCTGGACGAGAAGCTTGAAAAACCGACGTTTTTGTTCAATTGTCATGGGGTTGACAAGAGCTTGGTTTCCATCCCGCAAATCAGTAGAGAGCCATATTGGAGGCTCGTCGATAGTCTTCGAAGGCCATGTTCTGCCAGGAAGATTGAGTGGAGTATACTTCTGGTACTTTTTGGAGGGATCCCGTCTACAAAGTTGAACTGCGGTAAGCTAGATGAAATGAAAGGTTTAAAATAGGAAAAACTGACAGCATCGGCATGGTTAATACGAGGAAGAGTCCCTGACTAGCGTTTTATACTAATGCGGTCCTGAGAACGTGTCGAGTCACAAGCCAAAAGTTTTGAGAAAGGATGTACCGCCGGAGTATACCGCTTTTGTAAAATTGAGCGTCTCAACACCCCAAGCCAAGTGTTATTTTGCTATCGATGGCGTCCATATTAACCTTGAACCCTGGAGCAAATCCCTTCCCTTATGGACCCTTGATTCTTGCTACGTACACCCAATCACTGACTAAAATCGACATCCAATTCGATTCAAACGTTGACACGGCCGTTTTTGACCATGACGGTACTCAAATGACTGGCGTAAACGATATAATCAGCTTTATAGCCAAGGAGTCAAACTATGCAAGTGATAGTATCAAGGTATGTAAAGACCTTTCTTACTCTCTTGGGCGAATTTCAACAAGCATTCAGGCATCTACCTTTCTGTCACTTGCAGAGAACCTACCTACAATCACATCTTTCCCTGAACTGGTAGCTGCTCTTGACTCTCTGGATGACCATCTTACCCTTCGTACATTTATTACTGGACATGATGTCACCATAGCCGACTGGGGAGTGTGGGGCTCACTGAAATGTGTGTGGTTTACAATATGCAGTCTTATCAGTCCCTGCCAACGTGTGTTCAGCTTCTACGAAGGTGGCTGGCCTGTTGAAAAATAACCAGCATCCCCATCTGCTTCGTTGGTTTTCTCATCTTGAGAGTTTCAGATCCACCCAGGACGCTCTTACTCGCTTATCTGAAGCTCGGTCCAATAAGGTACATATGAGCTCTTAAAAACATATTCATTAATTTGAATTAATCTGTAACAGGCCAAGGCGAATAAAACAGCTGGGTCATTTGCACTTGGTCTTCCCGGTGCTGTGGACGGGCAAGTTGTGACACGTTTCCCACCTGAACCCAGTGGCTACCTCCACATCGGACATGCAAAAGCGGCCATGCTGAATCAATACTTTGCAAAAATGTATCATGGCAAACTTATCATTCGCTTCGATGATACAAATCCTAGCAAAGAGAAGGTATGCATCGCATGTTTCACGCTCCATCGGCAAGCATTTACATTTTTATTATCAGTCTGAGTTTGAGGAAACAATCTTGGAAGACCTGACGCAATTAGAGATCGTCGGAGATCGTGTCACACATACATCTGATTATTTTGATCAGCTATATGAGCTAATGGTCAAGCTGATCCAGGAAGGAAAAGCATATGCCGACGATACAGAACAGATGAAGGCTAGTCCTTTGCGGTCATGTGGATCCTGTATTTCTTACACTGGAATGGCGCTCAGATGCGTCAAGAGCGCATGGATGGTATTGCTTCTGCTAGAAGAGACGCTACAGTAGAAGAGAATCTGGCCCGGTTTGCTGAGATGAAAACAGGTAGCATGGAAGGCCAGCGATGGTGTGTCCGTGCCAAAATTAGCGTGGACAATCCGAACAAGGCACTTCGCGACCCTGTCGTATACCGGTGTAATGTCCTTCCACATCATCGAACAAGGTACGTGGCTGATCGTCTGGAACTCCCATCAAATTTAATAAACATTCTCGTTTTGAGGGATAAGTGGAAGGTGTACCCCACCTATGACTTTGCGTGTCCAGTTGTGGATTCGCTCGAGGGCGTCACCCACGCACTGAGGACCAATGAGTACAGGGATCGCAACCCACAATACCAATGGGTGATTGATGCTCTTGGCATCCGCAACGTCAACGTCTGGGATTTCAGGTACACTCGCCACTGACTTGCGTGACCATTCACCAATACATTTCACAGCCGTTTGAACTTTATATATACCCTACTCTCTAAGCGCAAGTTAAGATGGTTCGTAGATGAGGGTTTAGTACGTGGGTGGGACGACCCGCGGTTCGCTACTGTTCGAGGTGAGTTGCGGTTCCAGTAGTTGTAAGATACCTTCCTGAAAGTACGCTATCCCAGGCATCCGGCGCCGTGGACTCACAGTAGAAGCTCTCCGGCAGTACATGCTGGCCCAAGGGCCGTCGCAAGCTGTGGTCTCTCTGGAGTGGGACTCCATTTGGTCACTCAACAAGAAGGTCATTGACCCTATCGCTCCTCGCTTTTGGGCCGTCGAGAAGGCGGATGCGTTCGTTCTTCTCCCTGATCACTCTAATACAAATATTAGATTGATTCATATGCACCCGTAGAGTAAAACTGACGTTGAACGGGTCTGTACCTGTTGAAGTGAAACGAAACCCTAAACATAAAAAAAATCCCGAGGTGGGTACCAAGGAGACAGTGTATGGACCTGTCATTCTTGTAGAGCAAATAGACGCATTATCGTTTGCTGAGCAAGAAGAGGTGAGCTTTTGCTACATCAGTCTTCTGCCCATATCTCGAATTGCGGACAGATCACCCTGATGGATTGGGGTAATGCTATCATACGCTCAAAATCTATCTCCGTTTCGGGCGTCGTCGAGTCGCTCACAGCGGACTTAAATCTCGAAGGCGATTTCAGAAAGACGGAGAAAAAGGTGACATGGCTTGCGGACACTACCAGAACGCCATCAGGTCACCCGCTTGTGAACGTCACACTTCTTGACTACGATTATCTTATCACGAAGAAGAAACTCGAGGAGGACGATGATGTCGCAGACTTCGTTACGCCTGTCACCGAGTTCCGCGTCGAAGCGTGGGCAGACGCAGGTGTGAAAGAGTTGCGGGTAGGCGACATCATGCAGTTCGAGCGTAAAGGGTATTACCGATTAGATGCGGTGCACGGGGCCGGTGATGACACGCGTCTTGAGTTCGTGCACATCCCGGACGGGAGGGCAGCTGGACTTGCGAGTAAATCCGCTCCCGCTTCAGCCACGCCCTCCAAAGCGAAAGCAAAGAGTGTCAACGGACCCAGTGTCCCTGTTTCCCCTCCCCCGGTGACATCGAGCGGAGACACGGTCATGCTCTCAAATGCGAGCAGCGGGTTTGCGATTCCAGTGTCGACGACAATGTATAAGGTGAACCGCATCTACGGCGAGCATGCGGTCGAGCCAAAAAGTGACACTAAGATGTACCCGGTATCTAGCGTCTATGATTCGTAGATGAGAGTTGATGATACGGACAGCATTAGGATAAGTGCCAAACGGGATACCTGCAATATTATGGTGTAAGCGTAGCTGAACACCAACATCATATACTGTAGTTTCTCTAGATGCTGTATCAAAATGAGAAGGCTAGAAAAAGGACTGACAAAGAAAAAACTCGGCTCAGCACACCTATATGTAGAGGCCAGGGAGTCTCAGTTACTTCGAGGAGAAACTCCTCGTAACACAGCAAGGCGCCCGTTCGCCTACACCGCTGTCTTCTAGCAAAGTCCAGCCACAGCCGACTCTTTCCCTTGCTAATCAAATACCACGCAGATTGGCATCGGAGAACCATACATACGTCATTATTTCTAATGACAATACCATAAACTCTCAAGGTTCTACACCTGATGCCATCTTGCTGAGTATGACTAACCATTCAAGTTAGGGATTCTATGCATAAGTCTTCGAGGAAAGACGAAAAATGTGAGGATCAAACAAGAGAACAAATACTATCTTAAAATGACTCTCGAGTCTATAAAGCCTATGCTCACATTCTCGCCGCATATTCATATACATCCAGAAATTCTTCGCCATGCAATCTCAAGTCCACGAAAACCGTTGTCAAATAATCCTCATGATCCCTTGACAAAGAACCGGAGCAGCTACTTGTATGTTCCTCTTTAGCATGGTAATCCAGGTTTTGTACAGCTCTGAGCGCCAGCAACAGGGAACAACGGAACACAAAAGGGACTGATGGTTTCTAAACTTGAATAGTTCATCGATGTCGACTTTACATTAGGTACGTCGTCTAGAACCTTGTATCCAAATGTCGTCCATGCACAGCAATTAATATATTAACTGAGGACGTCCAAAGCAAGTGAATGGTTTGGTGAGTTACGGGGACTGTCCGGTCCTAACCAATCATTGTACGCAATAAATTGCTAAGATTCTGTGTAGCTTACTATCAGGGGACAGGAGTTTAAAACTCTGGCAGTAAGAAGGTTCCTACATATTTGTCCAGCCAAAAGTAGCTTCCCAACTACCTAAGCTTAAACTCTAGGAAGTTTAAACCCCTGTCCCCTGATAGTAATATCCTGAGATCGGTGCTACCTCATACTCTTGAAGGGATTTTTCAATCGCACTCGGTGCTAAACTAAATCCGAGCGCGGATGACATTGTATTAATTTTGCAGACGTGTTGATTCTGACACGTACGCGTCAAAGCTGCCGTTCCTCGTGCTGCGTCTCGTTGTAATACTGACTCATTTGAAATATCGGGATCATTGATGTCAAGTTCTTTTTTCTAAATCTGTCTATCCTGATGCGATGTTTCTTCTATTAGTGATAACAGTTACGGTATACCTCTACAGGATCCAATCAAGCGTCTCAGCCCACTTTCCAGGTAGCAACTCAGAAATCTCTTGAACATCCTTGTCTCCCCGACCAGAGAGGCACTGGTTTCGTTTAGCTAGGAATTAGTTTACAACGAAGAAGGGTCACTCACAAGGACCACATCAGCCTCTTTTGGAAGGCCGCGAGCGACATTTACAACCCCCCACACGGCATGAGAAGATTCCAAGGCTGGAATGATACCCTCTAGTTGGGTACAGAGCCTGAATCCGCGAAGAGCGTCTTCATCCGTAGCAGCAATGTATTCTGCCCTTCCAGAATCTTTTAGCCAAGCATGCTCCGGACCTACTCCAGGATAGTCGAGACCCGCACTAATTGAGTGTGTCTCAATGATCTGGCCGGTAGGTGACTGCAACAGGTACGTTCGCACCCCATGCAGAACACCAGGATGTCCGACTGAGAGAGTGGCGCTGTGACGTCCGGTATCGACACCTTGAAACATTCAATCTCATGCAGTCCAAAAGCGAAAAGACACAATCTGACCTTCACCTCCGGCCTCAACACCAACCAAGCGAACAGATTTGTCACCAATGAAATCGTAGAATGTCCCGATAGCGTTGCTCCCACCTCCTACACAAGCGACCACAGCATCGGGCAGTTTTCCGCGGACTTCGGAAAGCTGAGCCTTGATCTCACGACCAATCACCCGCTGAAAGTCCCGCACAATGGTAGGGAAGGGATGAGGCCCAATTGCTGACCCAACCAGGTAATGTGTGGTCGATAGATTAGTCACCCAGTCTCGCATTGCCTCATTAATGGCGTCTTTGAGCGTGTTCGAGCCGGATGCAACTGGTATCACCTGTAATGTGACGATGAGCAAAACGATAGGGAACAGGGGAACAGAGCAGACTTTTCCACCAAGCATTTTTATCCGGAACACGTTGAGGGCTTGTCGACGAACGTCCTCTGCTCCCATATAGATCACGCATTCCAATCCAAAGCGTGCGCATACAGTGGCCGTAGCAACACCGTGCTGTCCTGCGCCGGTCTCGGCAATTATACGTTTCTTACCAAGACGCTTTGCGAGAAGAATCTGAAGCTATGTCAGAGTCAAAAAAAGATGTTTAAGTGGTGCATCACCTGTCCTATTGCATTGTTGATCTTGTGAGATCCGGTATGGTTCCTGCTACAAGTCAGACGGCCGCTGTCATACCAAGAAGGAACACGAACAGGTCTTCCCGCTTGAACCAAATCTTTGCGCCACCCGCATGTTCGGTCAACCTCTCAGCAAAATAGAGTTTTGAAGGGCGGTTCATGTACCCATAAAAGCTCTCGTATTCCTCCCAGAATTTGGGGTCCGCAGATGCAGACTTGTGGACTTCCTCTAATTCCACAAGACAGTCTACAAGAGCTTCAGGAACGTACTGTCCACCGAATTGGCCGAAACGTGTGGGTAGACAGGACAATTGCGGAATAACTTGAGCAGCTGTAGAAGTCAATAGGCTGGCGTCGTCGACAATCTTCAGAGCAGCGTTCACAGGTTCAGCATTCACCGGCGACTGTGAGCCTCTCCCACTGATTTCCGCACAGTACTGCCGTATTTTTTCAGTCACTTGACCCTGGGGTGTGTTCTTGATGACTTGTACGACTCGACTTCCAATGACAACGCCATCAGCGCCTGCATCTGCCACATATTGAAAATGGTCGCGATTCGAGACACCAAATCCGACGGCCAAATAGGCTGAGCTGTGGTCACGAACTCGAGCTATTATAGCAGGGAGTTTGTTGTTGATCCCCTCCTTGTCAGAAGAGCCTGTAGTACCCATCTACATTGAGCAATATCAGCAACATCGTGTAATAAATAAAAAGAACAATCACTTTTGAAACAATATAAATGAATGAGTCAGCAATGGACGCCAAAAACTTAATTCGAGGAAGTGATGTCGAAGGAGCAATTAGTGGAATGTATGATAATCTGCAGCAATGTTGGTTGTGGAGGCACAGGAAGGGGGGATTATGGCATTTACCCGTAAGAAGTGCACAATTCCCGAAAGCGGATTGCCTCCTCAGGAGGAAGGTCCACCATGATAAACCCGTTTGCACCGGCTTCCTTTGCATCTCTTACAGCATTTTCCTCACCATAAGCCAATACGGGGTTATAGTAGCCTGTATATATATGAGTCGCCATATGGGAGGCAAATATCTACCATACCCATCAGTAACACCGGGGCTGTAAGCCCTTGTTGACGTGCAGATTTCAGTAGGGAGAGGCATATGGGATAATCCACATTGTTTCTAAGGGCCACCTGTTCAGGTATGTGACCTGTTAGTATGATGTCTGTCTTTTGCACAGAAGTATGTATTTACGGTATTGGACTCCTGAATAACAGGCCCGTCGGCAATGGGATCACTGAATGGCATCCCTAGTTCAACAACATCTGCCCCACCGGCTTGCATAGCCAATAGAATTGGTACTGTAGCATCGATGGTCGGAAAACCTGCCGTGATAAAAGTAACCAACGTAGGCACGCCCTGGAGGCGCAAGTCAAGGAATAAGCACCTTACAAACTGGGTCACGGCGGATAAAATACCTTAGCCTTGTTAGTCCTGAAAACATTTTTGAGCACTTCAGTCATGGTTGAGGGGGTATAGGAAGCTAAGCAGAGGTCATCGCACTTTAAGTAATGGCCAAAAAGTCTTTTGCCGCGTCGGCGCTTGTAATCGCAATCGGGACGCTCGAAAGCTTGTCGGAGGAACGCCTCCGGTTGCATTAAACCCTGCATATGCAAAAAAAGTAGAAGGCGACAATCTTTCCGCGCACCTAATTTGCGGTTCGCAAACTCACCGAGGAGAATGCAAACAGTCAATGAATCTCGTGTTCTGGTCATCTACTGCGGCGGGACCATAGGCATGCTCAAATCTGACAAGCAGGGTTATGTTCCGGAGCCCTTCTATCTCACAGAAACCCTTAGAGCGCAATCGCGGTTCCATGATCCGCACGAGGACTCTTTATTTTCACATTCGAGCACCGTGCAAGGTTTCAGGGACTGGAGTAAAAGTGGAACCTCAAGTCCCTTAAAAATACCGCTATCGAAGCCATCTGAACTCCTTCCGATGCATACTCTTCTTGTCCGCTCTTCTCGTCCTATTACATTACCACTAGAACTCTCTGATTCTCCAGCTTCTTCGTCTTGTTCGCCAACATCAGATACTTGCTACGAGGCTCGACTCCCCAGTCTGGTAACCCCCGTTGGAAATGGACCAAGGATCCGCTATGCAATTCTGGAGGTATCCTTCAACTTATCAACCGAAAGCTGTTCCGAGATTTACTATATGCACTCAGTGGAGTCCTCTTCTTGACAGTAGTAATATGGAGCCCTCTGACTGGGTCAGGATTGCCACCGAGATTGAGCTCAATTATACCTTTGACGCGTTCGTGATACTTCATGGAACAGGTCTAAGCCACAGTATTATATTGCTGCCTGGGAATTGACCCTCCCCTTCTCCCTGTGAACCAGATACGATGGCTTACACCTCAAGTGCTCTGAGCTTTCTTCTCGAAGACCTTGGAAAGACGGTGGTATTTGTCATATCTTCGTCATCGGTCAATATATGCCACAGGTGAATTAAATAAACAGATTCTTACGGGAGCCCAGATTCCGCTATCACAGCTTAGGAACGATGCTGTGGACAACCTCCTGGGTGCGTTATGCATCGCTGGTCAATACATAATCCCGGGTAGGAAACTTCTTTCCCTTCAATCTGAGAGCTTGACTTGACGAGAAATAGAATGCTGTGTATTTTTTAATCATACGTTATACCGAGGCAATCGAGTTTCAAAGAATTCTTCATTTGACTTCAAGGCATTCGATAGTCCCAATTTTCCACCACTTGTCAATGGTACGAAGCTGTTTCAGCAGTTCGTTGTCCTTACTTCCCCTCCACTTAGTTGGGATCGATATCGTAGTCAATTGGGATGAAGTTTTGCGACAACACAGCGTAAGGAAATTTCACGCGCACAAACGTACGTCTACAATCCACCGAGAAGTTTGTATTGGAATTCTCTCGTTTAAATCCTAACTCTTAACGCTTTCCTAGAGTTGTGCACCAAAGTTGGCAAGTTTTATGACAGTTCTTCATCCTAGTCGGCTCACGGCACACCAGCAACCTTAAGGTTGTTTCCTGGGGTAACAGCCTTGGCTGTTCGCGCATTCCTAGCTCCTCCTATACGGGGAGCGGTCTTGGAGACCTTTGGTTCTGGAAATGTTCCGAACGGGCGAGATCTTTTGGATGTTTTAAAGGAGGCCTGTTTGAGAGGCGTCGTCATCGTGGCCATCTCGCAGTGTGCTAAGGGCAGTGTTTCGGATGCGTATGAAACAGGCAGAGCCTTACTCGAAACGGGAGTTGTTCCAGGAGGTGACATGACTCCAGAGGTAATGACATATTGTGATTTACCCATTTGCCACTGATAATTTGTTAAGTGCGCTCTGACAAAGCTAAGCTACTTGCTTTCAAAACCTGAGTTAACCCCAGATCAAGTTGGCAATCTTCTACGAACACCACTTAGAGGGGAGCTCACTCTACCGACACCATCAATGGCAAGACAAACATCTGTAGACGAAAGTCTAGAGGGTGTCCAGGACGTACTATCGCATATAATTCGTATCTCCTCATCGGGAACAAACCCCTTGAAGCCTATTGCAAGTTTTGAAGACGGTACTACTGCTGTTGCCCCCTGGTCATGGACTAATGCGGAAACTCTAAATGCTGAGTCTGCATTGCTATCTTTGTTGATTCCTCTCGCGACTGCACGAAATGATTTGGAGGCACTATCCTGGTGCATCAATTCTGCCTCATATGAAGAAATCACTTTTCAAGGGAAAGACGGTCGTGCTGCAGCAGGTATTGTCAATTGTCTCGACGCCGCTTCCGGCCGATCCCCACTCCATATTGCCGCCCTTCATGGACATAACGAGGCTGCGGTATTGTTATTAAACGCAGGGGCATCGGTACACGTGAGAGACTCTCTAGATCACACACCTTTATACTATGTGAGCCCTGTCGGTTTATCCGTAACAATCTGGTTGATTTTTCTCTCTTTTTCGGGAGGCGGCACGACAGGGGCACGGTGAGATCATAGATAGGCTCGTGGAGGCAGGCGCTCTTTTTGGGGGTTCAGATATTACTGGAGGTTTCGTTTCCCTGGCGGTAGCAAACTCCCTGTCTCAATCAAATCTACCCACGTGGGCTAAAGCCGGGGCAAATATTGATAGCAAACTTCCCCGGAGCAACAAAGAGACAGATTTCCAGCAGTAGTAAGCCATGTGATTAAAGCAAGACCAGCCAAACGTATACTAATTGCACCGAGGCAGGCCAGCATGAAGTAGATATTTTATGCTAATTAATCATCCTCAACTTCCATCTGTGATGCATCACTGTGGTTATCTTCGTTTTCACCCTCCAAGTATGATGTTAGAGTTTTTGTGAACACATTCATCTGTGCTTTCTGGAAGGTGAAAGGGTGGGCCAAAAAGTCCAACTGGGCCACAAATTCCCTAGCCTCTTTCTCCAGCAACTGAGGGGTATAAATGACCTTCTCGACGATATGCCCGCTTTGCTTGGCACTCGAGGGGTCATCCCCTTCCTCAAGCTCTTGATCTTGAAAGAATTTCAAGGTAAAGTTAAGACCTGTAAAATCCTTGAGTCATGTACAAGTCACCGATGGCCAGACATACTTTTATCGTCACACGTGAGAACACAGGTGTACACTGCATCGTCCTCCTTATACTGCCCAGGTTCGTGCCTCACATTGGTAACCAAAATACCGGTCAACTCCTCGTACAAACGAATGACCATGGCATGCTTCGGTTCTGCCATTTTAGAGCTATGTTTCGAAGCAGAGGAAGGAGGATTTCGAGATGTCAATGCCTTGGTATTTTCAATCTCAGTTTTCAGGTCTGCGCGAAGAAGTTTAACTGTTGGAGAAGAAAAAGATAAGATGGAATCGATCGAAGGAAAGAGATAAACTTATACTTGATTCGTCCAACTCTTTGATGTGAACTTCCTTTTCGTCGATCATCTTGTCCTTTTCCTTGATGATTTTCTTCAGTTTGTTCACTTCGCGCTGAACATCCTGCTTTTCCTCATCGGCCGTTTCACGAGTCATAAAATGCAAAGATGTGCCACCATCGGACCGAGATAATGCATCAGTACGAGACAGAGATTTCTGCAATTCCTGGATCGTGTCATCCTGGGCTATTTCAGACATGAGATCCGCTCAATCAAATGAATCAATTCCCATGCCTTTCAACCGAGCTTCATATTGAGCTTTTTGATCAACCAGTAAGCTTTCTGTCTCATTTTGACGCAATCGAAAAACTTCGTTTAGTTGGCTCGACATGCGATCACGCTGTTGTACGACCTACCTTCCAGCGGCGTTACTTACAAAATTGTATATAGACGTAGAGGCACCACTTACGTCGTCGAATCTCTGTTGTAGACGCACTAATTGCGCGTGTAATCGCTCCTGATTCCTTTCCTTTCCATCACTAGCCACCGGCTTCACCAGCCGCGAAACCCCAACATCAGCATCTGTTTCACCCGCAGTTTCCTCGTCACCAACTGCTTTTCTCCGTCGTGAGGAAGACCCAGTGGGAGCCTTCNTTGCCCTTCGAGCTGCCGGACCGGCCATTTGCAGCTGACCTAGGACCAGTGGCGGCTCTTCCACGTTTTGCAACCGTGGGTCGAACTCCATCTTCTTCATCTGAAGATATTGGAATAGCTTCAACTGGGCTAGGTACCTTTCCTGCACTGTCAGGAGATGCCGCGATCTTGCGTTTGGTGGATGGTCCAACTCCTAGGTTTGATGAAGTTCGTGTACCCACCTGGGTTGGTTGTGGGTAAGAAGCTGGTCATTATATCTATGTGAGTTTCATCCCTAAGATCCGAAAGATAGACGCGTCAGACGTCAAGGACGCACCAAATTCGTCGCCAGAGGACGCCATATGAGAACATCCACGATATCACGTGACCAGAATAATCCCTCGCTTCAAGTTTTGAAATGGAGTATATTAAGTCAAACCATTAGTCAGTACTAACGCTGCGACACCGTTTTAAGATGCGTAGGTTTTCCACTGAAACCCTTTTCTTGTCCCTTCTTCTCCCCGCTGTCCATACGGATAGTTCTCCCAGGTCCAAAGGGTAGCGACATGCTTTATCACTGGCAGGATAGTTGCTTGCTGAACCGTACAGATTGTTTATTTACTATCCTGCGTGATACTTTCGTGTCAAAAGCGATGGACGAAGACCTGGTTGGCAGCAGCGCGTAATGTAATGCTTGATGAATTGTCAGGATCTCACGAACAAAGGGACTAATCCAAGATTCCTTTGTGCACTTGTTTTGGACTCATAAATACCGTGAGACGGCTGATAGATCGTTGTCTTATCCCTTCGGGTCCGGATGCTAGTACAAATATTCCCTGCTGTAAGTAATTAAACTGTGTATACGCTACCAAAGGGAAGTGACCATTAAACTGTGGGTGTTTTCGCACGTAATCAACTGACCCACGTTATATAACAAATCAGAATTTCGTGGGTCTTTTCATGCATAAAGGTTGCGTATTCCCTGCAATCACAGGCACACAGATGAGATGCGCAACCAAAGCAGCGAAGGGTTGACAAGACGAAATGTATTCCTATGTTTCTGTGGTGGAGCTTGGTAGTCTGTGAAAATGATTTCTGTTAACCTGAAAACGTAAAATCTTATATATATATATACATATATCGCCTACCCTAGGCATTCTTGAAAATTGGTTCGGAGTTTGAACTGTATACTATCGCGTTGTCGACTTTCACTCCGTACACAGAGGACACGATTGAGAGGTGAGTACTTTTCTTTCACTCCGCCACTCCTTCGCACCAACTCCCAACTCCTTATTCCTCCACGAACCTCTTTCTCCGAAAACTCGCAATGCACTACTATCGAAACACCCAGCCGCTCTTCCCCATCCCCAAACCCGTTCCCATTCTGCTCGTTCTTTGCTAACAATTTCTCAACCTCGAATACACACTGCGATTTGATTACTACTGCTGCAAATTCACGTAACACATCATGTCCTCAGACAACAACACTGCGAAGAAAAGGTCCCGTTCACCCTCTGACGAGACTCCAGAGAAGCAGCATAAAAGGGCCAACACCGGCACATCTCCCATCGCGGATGACTCAGCACAGGTCGTTTCCCAGTCGAGTTCCGGTCCTACGATAAACGACGTTTCCATGGTCGATTCCAGCGCCACTATCAAACCCGACACTGACGTACTCACTTCTGCCTCGGACTCCATAACTGAGCAGACATCTGGCCTGCGCAACAAGGTCGAGGGTGATACTGATGTTGCAGGCAATACCACTTCCGCTGTAGCCAGTTCAAACGCTTCCAGTCCTCCGGTGACGACGGCGCCTCAGACATCTGCGAGCGCCTCATCTACTACTGGACATCACTCCAGTGGTGGGCCAAACGCTGGAGGATCGAGTGGTGGCGGTACTTCAGCACAGATCCACATGCGTTGCCTCATCGTCACCCAGGACGCTTCTATCATTATTGGGAAGGGAGGCTCGCATGTCAACGAGATCAGAGAGAAGAGTGGTGCACGCGTTATGGTGTCTGAGAGCATTCCCGGAAATCCTGAGAGAATATTGAATGTTAGCGGCCCGCTGGATGCCGTGTCAAAGGTATGCTGTCACTTTAGCTATTTCTTTGCGCAGCTAGAATTCAAGTTATACAACAGGCGTTTGGTCTCATTGTTCGCAGGATAAATGATGAGCCGTTTGATGTTCCTTCTGTTCCAGGAAGCAGAGCCGTGACCATCAAGTTCATGATTCCAAATTCGAGAATGGGTTCAGTGATTGGCAAACAAGGCACTAAAATCAAGGAAATTCAAGATGCAAGCGGAGCTAGGTTAAATGCCAGTGAAGGAATGCTCCCTGGGTCAACTGAGGTCAGCACATGTTCACATCTTGTCGGATACTTCGCCCATCTCACCCTAACAGCGCGTATTGAGTGTTGCTGGTGTTGCTGATGCCATCCACATTGCTACATATTACATTGGCAATATCCTGATTGAAGCTAACGATCGTATGCCTTCCACACTCAACTCATCATATCGTCCATCAAACCGTGCACCTCGTCCACCTCCTGCTGTCGCCGGCCCAGGAGGGTATCCACCGTATTCGAACCCTTACACCTATCCACACCAACCACCACACCCACATAATCCTCCGCAACAATTGCAGACGCAACAAATATACATTCCTAATGACCTCGTGGGATGTATTATTGGCAAAGGTGGAAGCAAGATCAACGAAATTAGACATATGAGTGCGAGTCAAATTAAAATTATGGAGCCTGGTGCAGTAGGCGTTGGGATGAATGGCGGCAGCGGTCAGCCAGGCGGATCTGCGCCTAGCGGAAGCGAGAACGAGAGATTGGTGGTCATTACTGGCCAGCCCGCCAACATACAGATGGCGGTGGGCCTACTGTACCATGTGGGTGTTTCTGCTAATGTTAATTATCCTGGTATATTTCTGAGTGTCCGTACTCTTGCAGCGTCTGGAACAGGAGAAACAAAAGCAAATGCTACATGTCCAAGGGAGTGGTGGCAGTGGCCCTGGTCCTTTGCGTTGAAGTATGTTTCTCGATGCGTTTTTATTTGCTTTTCTTGCCGGGGCTTGTTACCGCTGATGATAGCGGATTTATTCCCGTTTCTCTCTCGCATTAAGCCATCGATGTTTTCGAATTCTGTATCGGGACTCAAGCGCGGAGTTTCCTGATGCTTCGCGATGTATAGTGAATGGCGAACGAAGAGCAAAAACTATGGACGTCAAAGTAGCACACTGATGTTGAGAATCTAAATGTTACGAATGGTAATGCAGTGTGACTTTCGCGTGGTGTCACGCAATTTGCTGCAAAGTTCCCCTTCAAGTTTTCGGTCTATGCCGTAAACTCGTGGTCACCTAGTCGAAAAAATAGCCATTACGATTACTTGATCTGGTTCGTCGATGAAACAAAGAAAAGGAAACCCACGAGACATCTGGATTTGGCAAGCTTAAAAGGGTACCGGGTTGATGCAAGCCATCGATTGAGTATTTCAGCCTTTGATACCAATCCCTACCTTTCATCCCTTCCCCTTGCCCAATCGTAGAGTCATGGAAATCGAATTGAGGAACGTAAACCGTCTAGCGACTTCCTACGACGTGACACGTGCGATCGCTGCTGTCCTCCACAGTCAATCCTTTGTCGCAGCTCATTGCCCCAAACAGTCGCGTCCAGTCAATTTTCAAGTTATCTTGAAACCAGATACCGTCCCGAATTCTATTAGGAATGGCGGAGCTGGCACTCTCACCGTCCCTTCCGTCCAACTTGCTCGCAAATTTCTGGCGTTTCTGCGCAAACGGGGGATCGTAATCAAAGTACTTCGTCGTAAAATTGACCTTGTTCCAAGCCCCATTCTCCCACATCATCGCCTTCTAGATACCCTCGCAAAGGTTTGCTTTTTTGTCGTTTCTTGAAATCGGATCACAGTAACAGGGTTTTTAATTGATCGTTAGGTCCCCTTCCAGAACCCGAATATCATAGAAGCAAAGGAAACGATCATCAAAGAACTCATCGCGCAGCTGCCCATTCGCACACTTCAAATCGGTGTCTTTGTTAAGGCTGGTCGTATTTTTTCACCGGAGTGGGAGGAAGATTATCAGGAGCGTGGGGATGCACGGCTCGCATTTGAGTACCAGCACAAACTGTTTCGCTTGAAAATCGGTGATCACAGTGACACCATTGCTCATTGTGTCGTGATTACCTTCGCCAACATAAAACGAATCTTCACAGGATGGGATTTTGGTGAACCATGTCAGTCTTGCCATGACTCATGTCTGTGCTCTCTAACGTTCGCAACGTGTAGTCATAATGTTTCTTCTGACGACCCCACCTGCTTTTGAGTCGGAAAGCATGCATCGGGACACCGTACGCGAAAGGAAGAATATTCGACGTCGGGTGGGTTCATTTGATGATGCACACGCTCGTGTAGCTCCCTATGCACATCAAGTCAGACTCGTCTTGAAGAATCCCAATGACCTGCAGCATTTTGAACACATGTGTACAAAAGCTGAAACGCAAACCCCGAGTCGTTTGCATCCTAGGGCATACGAAGTACAAAGGCTACATCTATTCTCTTCCACCAACTTGACAAAATTTAATCGCTGGATTGCGAAACTACCATGGCCAGTCGCTTTCCAATGTGAAGCTTTACTCCGGAATCTCCAGCTCAATGTACAGGAATTGCTGACCTTGCAGACTCAAATTGAGGATTTGGCTTCACTGGAGTCTCAATATGCGTCACAGGTTTTACGACATTATCATACGGTCCTTCGTTCTCCGCATAAAGATGAAACTTATCTCTCCGCATTTACTCGAGCGGTGGAAGAATATAAGCAGCTGCTTGGTGACAAGAAATTACAACCTGATGGGAGATATTTCAATGCACATCACGTTAGCTTTACGCCTACCGCGATAAGACTTGAAGGTCCATATTTGCACCAGAGTAACCGGGTGGTGGGTCGCTCATATCATTATCCTATACTGCTTTCGAACAAACCGTCTCTTTTAGATCCGGACATACGCTGATTATCAGGAATTTTTCATCCGAGTTGCCTTTCGGGATGAAGATCGTCTGCAGTACCGCTGGGATCGAGAAATAGATGGCACGACTTTCGTACGTGAGCGAGTTGGCGACATCCTTCACCATGGGTTCACGATTGCAGGCCGCAAGTTTGATTTCCTGGGATATAGCCAATCGCAGCTTCGCTCGCATTCTGTTTTCGCAGTATCTCCTTTCCATCACCCCGAGAAAGGGCTGGTTACCGCACAGACAATCAGGGAGGAAGTTGGAATATTCGATGATATCCTTCATCTACCAGCCCTTTACGCTGCTCGGGTTTCTCAGGCATTTAGTGGTACAGAAGATTCTGTCTCGCTTCGTCCTGATCAATGGGATGAGATGGATGATGTGATACACCATAACCGTGTTTTCACTGACGGGGTTGGGACCATCTCCCCAGAACTTGCAAAACGAATATGGCATAAACACTGCGAGCAATTCTCTAGAGCTCCATCTGCGCCGTTCGATCCGGTTGCCTTTCAGATTCGCTTTGGGGGCTATAAAGGCATGGTATCTGTTGATCCACGTCTAAGTGGGCTCATGATGCGCCTAAGACCTTCCATGCGGAAATTTTATGTCTACGACAGTGAGAGTATGCCACTGGAAATTGCTCGTTTTTTTCACTACCCGGGGCCTATGTACCTCAATCGGCAAGTGTTTTCGTCCGATGTCATTGTTCCTCGATGACTCATTTATTCCTCAGCCCTTTGATTCAAATATTGGAAGACTTGGGTATCCAAAAAGATATTTTCCTTCAGCTACAGGAGGCAGCCGTCACCGATGTCCAGACTGCCAGGCATTCACTATCAAATTTTGCAAATTTATTAGACTCGCATGCACTAGGTAAGGCCTTCTCGTTGTCATATCTCGTGCGGTCCTTGGGCAGTATTGGATGTGAACTTGAACACCACGACCAAGCAAGAGCGGTTGGAACTCCGTTTCTTCGAGGCCTCATTGATACGGCAGTGCTGTCTGTTCTCCGAGGCCTGAAACATAATGCCCGCATACCAGTGCCACAGGGCTGGAATCTTGTTGGTGTTGCAGACGAGGATGGTATTTTAGGTCCAGGTCAAATATACGGTATTAAAAACCCTTTGCCTGGTCCTACGTCGTATTTACTTCCGACCCAGTCTGTCTATGGGAGCAGGGTGTGGAAGAGCCCACTTTCTTGCAAGGTCCTGTTATGATCTCTCGAAGTCCCACAGTTCACCCTGGAGATGTTCAAATGGTTTCTTCGCTCTGCTTTTGATGTGGGATGCTATAAACTGACGACGTGAAATGAGGTCATGGCCATCGGAAGACCCCCTTCCGGTTCTATGTACGAAGCGAACCCTATGCCCAACGTTGTTGTGTTCCCCTGTGAAGGTCGGTCTCACGATGTCCCGTCTTTCCTGTCTCCCTTCTCTTAACTTCCGAATGACGCCGATTCCGTGTAACAGGGAAACGAGACCTCGCAAGTTGTCTTGGTGGCGGAGATCTGGATGGTAGGTCTAACCTATGAATGGGGTTAACACAACAATGTTGACTCGCATCGAAGGAGATCTTTATCTCGTCTGCCAGTTTCAGCCTCTTCTGCTTGATCCAGCATGGTGCCATCCACCAGGCGATTACCTGCCACCCGCAAAGAAGGACTTAGGCAGACCGAGCACCATCAGTGACGTGGCGGACTTTGTTGTAGAGTACATCAATTCAGATATGGTCGGGTATGTTTTCCTAATCATCTTCACAACGCATCGCAGTGAACATCTATATCCATTCTAGTCTGCTTTCTACCAACCATCTCATTCTTAGCGACCAAAGTCAGTGCCTGCTGTCTTCGTAAATATATCTTTCATAACAAGATGCTAATCTACGAACACTGCAACAGGTTCCTTTGGCACGTTAGATTATGATTGTCTCAAACTGGCGGAACTATGTAGCAAAGCTGTGGATTATCCCAAGTCAGGAACTCCAGTAAACATGGCCAACACTCCTCGCTTCCTTCTGCCTTATAAGCCAGACTGGAAGAGCGACGAAGTTATGAATCCCCGCTGGACTGACTACTATGAGTCCAGCCGAGCCATAGGACACCTCTTTCGTGCTATCACTCTGGAGGAAAGTGCCAAGGAGCTCTCCTTCGACTCTAGAACGTCGACGTTAGCAGACAGGCCGAAACCTTCCGGCCCACAACCTGTTCCTGTCGACGCCATTACATCTACGCTCTCACCCGTCGTCGAAAGTTTCCTTCATCATTACTCTAAGGACTGGATGGGGGCCGCTATGCCACCCCTTTTCAACAAATATTGTTTGCAGCTGAAGTATATATGCCTGACATACACGCTCTCCCTCGATTCAAGTATAAAGCTGAGAGAAGAGGAGATCGTGGTCGGGACGATCTTAGCCAAGTGCAACCAGAATCGATGGCGGAAAGACCGTGTTGAGGAGATGCGGATCAATGCGAGCGAGCTAGGGAGACTTGTTTCTGCCGAGCTCAGAGGACCCGATCCAATTCAACATTTAGGGAAGGCTTGGACGGCTTGGAGGTATTCGCGTACGCAGCGCCATGAATTTGGTCAACAAAGTTTCGGATTGATTGCGTTGGAAAACATTTTTAGAGCTATAGACGACCTCAAGCATAAACAGGAATAGAATAGACAGGTACTGTAGCTGCATATAGTACACAAATTGCTTCATTTTTCTTTCTCAATTATACTATGGGATGATCATGGTCAGCTTTACCAGGAATAGGCCATTAGATATTTCAAGTAGAAAATGCTGGTTATCACGACTCCAGCCACGCACGCAAGTGTCGAATATTATACCTGTTATGACATTACGATATTGACCAAAGGGTGCATGTTTAGACCTCTGCGGGCGATTCCTGTGTATATAAATATATATATCATATCTTGCACTTGTATTACATCCCTCATAAATGCCAAGCTCCTAATTTGTAGCGAGATTCACACCGTGAGAATGGTGCCGATGACGGACAGGACAATGGGGCAACATTGAATGGTTTCTTTGACGACTACTGAGACCAACGGTGATCTGTTAGGAATTTTTCTACGAAAAGGAAAATTACTTACTAGGTCACCATTAGTACGTCCTGTGCGGGTCTCAGGACCGGATTCTGAATACAAACCCAAATACTCGGCTGTAAACAATCTGAAAATCAGACTCCATCGTTTCAATGTTGCTTGATCTAGTGCAGAAGCATCGTCCTGGATTGTAGCCTTTTCAGCCTCTAGATCCTGACACACTCGATGAGAATCATATGACCTTTAATGTATGCCAGACACTTGGGAATGGCGCAGCAATGACGTGCAAAATGTTGACACCTCTTTGCAAAAAGGGGAGGTGGTCGTCCTCTATGTATCCGACATTATGCTCTTGGCCTGTTCTGGGGACAAAATAGCTATTTTGACTATTCCAACTGTTGGCATCATCAAATGCACCAGATTGTCCCAGACGGCGTTCTGCAGATGCCAGAGAGTCGAAAAGCCATGCTGTGGACAAAAAGTACGAACGAATCCGTGGTCCGGAACTTCCCAGAAGGTCGAGGAGAACAAGATGCTCTATTGTTGAGATTTGAGTCACAGAAAACATAAGTCTACGTTTCGGGTGGGGTGGTAAATATGTGGTGGCCCATCTTTCTGCTAAATGCCTGAAAGAATATGAATTGTTACAGTAATCGTAATCGAAATATGTGTTAATAACGAACCTTGCGCCGTATATCGAGTCAGTAGCTGTCCAGTCTTTGAATGCTTCTTCGCCATCGAAAAACACCAACTGGAGAGTAGTTTCGGCCACATCTTCATTGTCCTCCAAACCCTGTTCAAGTCGTTCTTGGCGATGGTCAAGTAAGGAATTCAATGTTTCGGCGACATCTAATAAGATTGCACAAGGTGCAGCAGAATCGGTGGCACCTACAAACTAATTTAGACACCCCATCAGCTATTATCTGCTAAAAACGATAAACAAGACAGACTTGATTTTGGGGGAAATCAGGAAAGTATTTACTATCGAAATGAGCAGCAAGGATCAAGCGTCTAGGTGCTTCTGGGTCTTTGGTAGCGATGACATTGGTAAATGATTTCTCTCCATATGGTGTTATATCATTGAAAGTATCCTCTTCAACATGCCAGTTTAAGGCGCGAAGGGTGGAGACTAGGTAGTTCTTCACGAAAGTGTTGTTCTCCGTTCCAGCTAATGAACAGATCCATGAGTATTCAAGCCCGACAGGATGGGGGAAGACTGATTACGGGCTCGTGGAATTAAGATTTGAGATATATGGGAATTAGGGTCTGTTACATCCACGCTTGGTAGAGGATCTCGAGATGCTACGAGATCAGCAAGATTTTCTGCAGAAAGTTCAATGAGGGAACGCCTGGATGAAAGCTGATGAGAGGGATATATCAGGGATAAAAAAAGTAAGCAAAGGGTGATCATGGACTTGAGGAACATCTATGCTCTTTGTCGTCGACGAGAGTGTGTGCCGTTAGCACTCATGGAAAGTCGCGCAGCTGTCACCATCACGTGACCAACCGAACAGCAAATGACGGTCTTTGGTCTTTGGGTCAGTCTTACTTTAACAATCTATGCTATGTAGCTCATTATATATGCGGAAGGTCATTAATAAAGCCGGTGGTCTCGTGTATCAACGAAATTTCTCAGGCAAGCTTGTTAAGAAATATTTTATGGTACAACTCATGGGGGCGACCAACTTGCAGATGGTCTGGCCCAACTTACTTCCAACGAATATCTCGTGATCGCGGGTACCCTGCATGGGATACATGCGATTACGAGTCGTCTATCTCCTACTGGCACTAGTTCTGGAGCTAGCGTCATCGAGGCTGAAACTTTCAAGTTGACGATTTTCCTCACCGCAACAGGTAGGGGGCGCATATGTTTTCATGTGCTGTGCGACCCTGAGAGGGCTGTGGTCTGAATCCTATGCACAGGGACCAAATTCGTTTTGCTGACGTCTCTCAGCGACCAGTCTGCCGATTCCGTATTGCAAAAGGTCTACGAGATCTACGCAGATGCTGTCATGAAGAACCCTTTCCAAACTCCAGAGATGCCAATACGCAGTGAGGGTTTTGATGTTCGCATCAATGCAGTGCTTGGGACGCCTGCATGAAGTTTACATAGGAGGGTTTTGGTTCAAAGTCCTCATGAGTTCTGGCCCTCTCATCATCTTAAAAGTAAGCTTTGGTATAAGATCGTCATGTGTGGCATAATTACTAAAAACAGTGATATCGTAAATTCAGGTCGTGGTTTTGTGGTAGACTCAATAGCAGTTGTTTTGGATACTGTACGTTGTATACGCCTCCAACAAGCCGCAATCGTAATGCCCCATAAAAGGCTTGACCTAATCGGAGGATGATTGATTGCGACCTAGGGTGGCTTATACCATTACCGCCCGCCTTCTGATTGTTCACCAACTCATGTGCGGTGAGCTTTTTCAGACCCTGGCTGCGATCACGAGCCTTACGCGAGAGTGGTGTTGCCATGGCCGGGGATTCGAGGTATCCCCTCATGAACTCCATCCCGCTCACCCATCCCATCGATCATCGACTTCGTGACGAACTGTCTGTGATTCGCGTGTAACACCTTACCCTTGGGGTCTGGTTCACTTTCAGAGGAAATGGATAGTTCCGTTAGCTATGCGGCGTCACAACCGTACACCACAGGACGTCCCGGTGGACTTTCTGTTTATCATTCTCACAAACGACGCTTGGACGCGCCAGGTTCATCAATGGCGACAAATGTTCTCACAAGGCGGTGAACCAGATCAACATTAATTAGGGTGAATCCGTGAAACCTCGGGCCATATCCGAGATTCTGATGGTACAGGGCAAACAGAACATGGCGGAATACTCAAGTCTAGAACGAGGCAATAAGGAGGCAAATGTAAATCCCGCGCAAAAATATCTCCTGGTGTATAATATAATCATACAGGTGTTGAACAGCCAATGATTTATTCTCTCTCGCCTGCCTTATCCATCTGCTGCCGTTTGCGAGACCCACTCCTGATGGGGTAGGCGGCCAATTGAGTAACTAATCGGGCAATGAAACTGGCCGCACTCACGATGCTTCCGTGTCCAGCCCTCTTTTCCTACCACTCTTGGCTTCATCTAGGAATTCATTGAGACCAAACACATCACCCGTGTCTTTTTCAAATTGAACAGGCCCTTCACGGACCTCCTGCTCCTGTGCGCCTTCAAAGCCAACGCGGGCCTGTCCCAAGCCAAACCTATCGTTACCCAAAGCCTTTCCGATGCCCTCTTCAGTGCCTCCACCAAAAGACTCCTCGTTTCCTTCCGTGATATTGCCACGTGCCTTGTATATGGCTGCTGCAGCGGATGATCCATGAAATAACGGGCGATCGTACAAACTGTACGACTCTTCGTCGCCAAAAGAATTAGAGAGAGACTCTTGATTGAATAGTCGGGAGTCGAGCATTGATTCTTTAGAAAGGGTGGGTTTAGCTAGACCGAGAGCGATCTTTTCTGAAATGTCTCGATGTTGTTGCCTGAAACAAGGAAATTGAATAAACAAAAATTCCCTTTGAACGACAACATACCTGGCCAGTTGTTTGGCCCTTTGCTCAGTGCCCATGTTACTCATCCTCATCTCTCTCTCTCTATCACGTCTCTTCTCCTGTCTCATTTCATCTCTGACCTTTCTCGCTTCCTCATCCTCCCCGCTGTCTTCCTCTTCACTTCCACTTCCGCTATCACTACCATAAGCTGCCAAGCTTGTATTCATAGCACTACGTCCCTCGGCGGAAGGCTTGCTAGGCACACCCGGCGCAACAATACCACCTCGTTCTTCTCGAGCTCGTTGTGCCAGAAGGCGGAGATGCTCCTCTTTGCTGGCTTTCTCCTTCTGCGCAAGCTTTTGTTGCATGAGTGATCGTTGACGAACCTCCTCGCGGGCGTGACGGTCCGCGACGAACAACGCCTCTGAAAACTTGGCAAAATTATCGTTTATATGTACCTAAAGAGGAAGAAAAACATAAGCAAAACCCATAGAAAAAAAACACAACTCACATCTTGCAAGCCGCGCCCATCAGCAGCTAATCGCTTGTCCAGCGGAATAGTGAAACCCTTGTTGTTCTTCCAGTTAGAGATACAGGGCGGAATCATCCACTCCTTTTGTTCCTGAGCAGTCGCCTTTCGGGGAGGGCTTCTCAGGACTGGTGGTGGGGGACTCGGAGGGCCTCGTGGAATCTTTTTATGTTTGAATCTGGGCGGCTCCAGAGGATCCTCGACGATCTCGGACATCTTGATGATCCTTTGCTTGAGCCCACCTTCGCCATTCTGCTGCCCGGGCGTGTACCGAATGAAACTCGTCTTGCCTTGGCTATCAGGCACGTTTTTGGGTTGAGCGGCTTTGATTTTCCCGTTGACTAGCTTCTCGAGTGCTGCTCGAGTACGGTCAGCGGTGGCCTGGACCTCCTCCTCCGATGGACGTTCCATCGCGCGGTCCGAGTCATTGAGATCGGTGCGATGTGCGATAGGAACTAGGTCCTTGAACTGGGATTGAATGATCCGCCCTTCACGCTGTCCCTGGTACGCGATGGCGTCATAGCGGACGTTGCCCTCGCTGTCGACTTGTAAAGCAATCGTATTTCCAGAAGAAGCCTCCAAAAAAATGCATCGTTAACATCGAAAAAGAACCAAGTTATTGAACGCCGGTTATGCTTTACCTTCTTCTTTCCCATCTCAAGAGGGTACTGTGCAACATGGCATTCTGGATACGCCCCTCCATCACCAAAATCTTCTGAACTCGAGGGTCTCCAGGATTGTCGTTGCCCGTAAGGCGGTATGGCGCTGCGAGCTGTTACTGCACGAGACGGCTCAACTTGTAGGCTATCGTTTTCCTCTTCATCGTCCGTCCGTGAGTGGATCGGGTTTGGGAGAGCACTTCAACGAGACAAATTCAAACTGCTATATTAAATATAATATAATATGGCTGGTACTTACGACGCTAGAGCTGTAGCCATGCTTTCGCGGTGGCGGCAGTAGAATCAGAAATGTCACAGTGTGTGAAGTATGTGACAGACATGTAACGCTGACAAATAGGATTCTTTTTTCCTCAGCTAGATTTACTGATGGTCAGCGGATTAACATTTTTTTGTGCAGTTAATTCCTCTGAACGGATCTTATTTTGAGTTTATCCAGATGCCCATTGTATTAGAATATAACGTTGATTGGCTGATACCGAAGCCCACGCTGGCATGGTGAACAATGTTATCATCATGTTTTACTTGGTATGATGTCGAAGCAGATCCTCTCATCCGCAATCACGAACGGAGCAAGAGGCATGAGGCACAGAGTCTTCGTAAGCCGATTCAGTGGAGTGCTGTGTCGAGAATATCATAATCTATTGAATCTATAATGTATTATTTACATAGCATCTGGGTTCCGTGCCAGATGGTCCATGAATGCTGCACTGCCCACGAACGCATGCAACAGGGTTAAAAGATATAAAGATATTAATTACGGGAAGTTCATCATTGGATGACAAAATGTTGCCAGACCCCGACCGCGATAACGGCCAACCCCCAGGCATATATGCCCGAGTGATAGCCATATCTATACGTTTGATTCAGATCAGCCAGGATAATAGAGATGCCATGGAAAACCCACGTTATACAAGAGATACGACCTCCGGTCGGCTGCAGCATTTCTTTGGCACATAAACCGAATTCCGACCATGGCGCCCAGGACCAGGAGTGCCAATGCTAGAATAATATCGACCTTCCAGAAATATACCAGTATGCTTGACCACAGCACAAGCGAGACTAGCATAACGACGCGAGACGCTTCCGGAAAAGATATCGGAAGCGTGTTTTTTCCTTCTAACCTGTCCCCCTTCTCGTCTCGGAAGTCGGCAGCATGTATGGTGGTGACGACAATAAGGGCACTTGCAATCAGCGCCGCAGTGCCAGACGCATTAACGGAGCGGCCACCTGCCCGGTGCCCTTCCAGTGAGCATGGCGCAACCAAACAAAAAGAAAGCCATACCAGCTAGTTGTGTGGCACCCAGTTCAAAGCTCACATATCCAAGTGCGTTGCAGACGTTACGCATTATTATATGACCATGAAAGCCGAGGTCGTTGTACGCGATGGTGCATAGACATATAAGAATACTCGCAGGGAGTATGCCCCGATACATTGAAAGGAGAAGACAGAAAGCCATGAGCACCCACCGGAGGTGCTTGGCTTGGGATAGAGTGACGCGACCTGCTGGAATAGGTCGCCATGGTTTATTAGCAGCGTCCTCCATGGGATTTATGCACTGGTTAGAGACGCAGAACTGCAACAAATGAAGCCAAATCCAGAACACTATATGGGGGAGGCAGTGTATGCGAGTCAACGGGGCCACGGTGCTTGCAAAAACAGTCTGCGGGACGAGGGAAAGAGGCTGTCAGCGTCATCGGTGGAAGGATGGGAGTGGACACGCACCACGGGTAAGAGGACTGTTTTGAAGTCTGATTTCGTGAAGAGGTATAATGTACGGAGGTTCTCTAATAGATCCCAAGCCAGGTGAGACTTTGAGCTAGCCTGAGCCAAAGGGAGTGTCGAGAGGAATGAGTAACAGGCGGGAAAGGTTGACGGAGAGAGATGAGCAAGAGCCATGGCAGATGTTTTGAAGATGAACCACTCCTGGTCAGGACTTCTGGAGAAAGCGAAATGGATGTGAGGTATGACCTTTTTTTATGTTGGACGACTTGCGTGCAGGGGTGAGATGGGGAGGGGAGAATCTGCCAGACTTTTATAGCCTTGTATGGATGACACTGCAATGAAGGGTGTTATGCAGATCTCGATTAGAACGAGGGGTGTTTTTTTTTTCTTCATTTTACTGAGCGGGCAATCACACAAAGTTAAGGAATGACCCTGTAGCAACGAGGCTAGCTGCGCGGCAGTGCCTCTGTTAAGCTTGGAGACACGTGAGCCATCAGCACAGAAAGATACATCATTCGCACATGTTGGCCAGAAAAATGTGGACACGCTCGGTGGCGGTTGGCTCCCGTATCTTGCCGCACCGGACTAAGCATTTCTATCAGAGATATCGGAAAGCATGAGTGTTTAGCTCAGCGAGGGCGGTGAATGATCGTGTGTCCTCCGGGTCGTGGTGGACGCAGCAAGAAGCAAGCGTGGTAATTTATGTACTAAGCGTGAAGCGCGCCGCGCGCGCAAATGTGGAGCCGTTGGGTGGGAATCGCTTACGGTGTGGCTCAAAAGGTTGTTTAGCCCCAGAAGGTCAAGACATGCGCGACAATCAAGTGAGCCTGGACCGGCAGTCGTCTAGACTAACTAACTCTGACGCTTTCGTGAGTCTATTTTATTTTGTCGGTGGATCACTTGGAGAATGAGGGTGTCATCGTGCCTTGATCAAATTCCAGGCCCTTTCCAGCATGTGAAAAGGTCTGGAACGGTGCTTGCAATCGCAACAGCCAACAGCATTCCATAAGTATCGGTATGGACGACGTTCAGACGAGAGATGCCTTGCGCGGAGATGATTGGTCGATTGCAAGTGCGCGACTGATCCAGAGGGCCAACACAGCCATCCAGCCTGCATCGCCGAGGTCGCACACGAGGTCCCGCATTACTTACGACAATAATGCGTACCGTGGGATTAGAGTGGTAGATGCGCTTTTCCATTTGGCGACGGGAATGAGACGGTAGTTCAAGTGCACGATGCACTAGCACAAAGCGAGATCATCGATCCCGATATATATACGGTGATGTCACACTTATGCGTGTCGGCTGAACAGCAAATCTGTCCAGGTACCTCTGTCCTACTCTGCAAAAAACCCGAGGACAATTAGCTTGCAATACGCGATCCCGCTCTGCCGACCCTGTCCAACTTTGCGTTTCCACCACGTGCTCTCCATGCGGCGGCTTTCCCAAACTTTGTTCGTTTGCGTGTCTCGCCACGAGCTCACGCCTCGGAAATGTAATGCAAAAAAATGGAAAAAGGAAATCAAAACTTCATTGGAAATTTACCTTTGAAAAGTTCACTCGTTCACCAGGGACGCTGACATCTATGGCCGATGTCCCTTTGATGGATTGGAACTCCTGGACCGTTTCGTTTCCTTTTATTTTTTCCTCATATGATCATTTACACGTGTATACTACGCCTAGTACCCGAAAAGGTACGAGAGATCGCGCGAAATCGACCTTGAACGGACCTGGCCCGCACCGAAAAGCGTCAAACCTTACAAAGGGTTTTGACTCTCGTCCTAGCTGAGCCCCGAAGGCTGAGTCAGCGGGAGCAGAAAAAATCAAGTACACTACGTACTGGGTTGTCAGCGGGTCCTGTCCTTGTTTTTTCCAGCTTGATTCGAGTTACCTATGACATGTACCATGGCCGCAGTTTCAACTCTAAATTATTTGAACTCCGAGAGCCCTTTGTCTTCCCTGAACAATCTGCAGACACCTTACCCTGGACGCCCACGAGATGTTCTATACTCTGTCTGCTCGTGCTTTCTGCAAAAAAATCCAAAAAAAACTCCATGGTGCGGGAGTTTCAGCCGTGTCTCACTTCCCATTACTTATAAATCGCACTAAGCCTCACAGGGATCTAATGCCCCGCCCTTTGCAAATCCCTTATCAGACTCACAGGAACAGTGTCTGAGAGACCCTGTACATTGTTGAGAAACCTGAAGCAACTCCAGATGATCCAAGCCTTGCCGTTAAGAAGTTGCGGTGCTCTCTTGAACGTGGCTCTCGGCTGGGACAAACCTCTCACGAGGAGATCAAGAATATGCTCAAGCACGGGAAGTATGTCTTCGCTCGTTACAATGGGAGGCGCACTCCTAGAACGGAAGAAGTGATGTTACCTGCAACCTGTGTACACTGATAAGTCAATGATTTCAAATCCTAGCGCTTTAGCGCAGTCTGTACTTTGTTGATGGTAAAGTAAAACTCGGATGAAGTCAGCCACAAATATAGTGTGGACGTTCAGCATATCTGTGAGACAAACCGGTGTTCATGACAACACAAAAAAAGACTATTGGCATATTTTTTTCCAATGGTCTTTTTATCGGTTTTGTCTCACAAATTTGCCGACCAACTGCACTATATTTGTGGCTGACTTCATCCGAGTTTTACTTTACCATCAACAAAGTACAGACTGCACGACAACAGAAAAAAAAGGACTATTTGAAAAAGAATTTCTCGCAGATATGTCAATCACCCGCACCAATATTTGCAGCCGACTCCCAGGGCTGACAGATCCAGGGTCACACGGTGAATAGAATACCGGGTTCAACAGTCGATCCCGGTATCTTATTCACCAAGCTGGGCCACTGGCTCCCCCCTGGCCTAGGCTGGCTCCCCTCCCTGCATATCGCTCAACTCACCGATTTGGAAAGGCCCTGGTTAGCTGAGTTGGTCATCATCATAGGGCCGTTTAAGGGCTGTTGAAGCCCCTAACGTCGAATATTGACTCTGATGAATTAGACTTTCCAGGAGACCTTCGTTTATGGCGAAGGCTCGTTGAGTACGACGGTGGAAACCCCAAAAGGAAAGAACAGGGATGCGGAAGTGGAGTATTTTTTTTCTTTCTCCCTTTTTTTCTTTCTGTCTTTTTTTTTCTGATCACGTGTCCGAAAGATGTTATACAACAAATCTGGGCCGCTGGGGGACATCTGGAGGCAATATGATCACGGATTTAAAGCCCGTTTACCTGCACGAAATCACACACACATATATATACTCGGTCTGGTACCAAAATTGCACAACACGGGCCTAGGTGCGAGGAATCACGAAATAGACCCCAAACTGGCCAGAACCGAGCCGCCAAAAATTGCAGGCATCAGACATTTGTAGAAATAATCCAGGGTCCCGGCTGAGGGAGCTTTCGATTACTTCTCAGGAGTCCGGCTAGAATCAGTGGCCTCCTCTATGTCCCCGTCTCAGGTGCGCAGAATATCTTATCGTCTCTTCTGATGTTCACAAATTATGTCAATTTTACGGTAAATGGTACAGGGCACACGCCTTCCCCCTTTTTTATACTGTCACTTTTTCTTTCGCAGGACCGTGTCTCGGATGGAGAAAAAGTGTGATCCTTATGGAACCTTTACCTACCTATTCAGGCTCCACCGTGTATGGCGAGCGGCGGTGTACCGCTCAAATTCGTTTCCCTTTCTTTCTGAAACACACCCAACTGGTGTTACAAGCCAGGGTAAACGAACATTCCAAAGCACTTTCGCTCACTTTTTTTTTTTGGCTCTTAACCCTCATTCCGGAAAATGTTCCTGCAGGTTTATGCTTCGCTCTGGGATTATTGTTTTTTTTATTTGTTCTCTGACCCGAATTACGGGTGTCGGAACCCCCAAATATCCTGATATTCCTCCCTTCCATCCCCAAGACGGTAACTTCTGCACGAGCGTCACTGTCATGGGGCAGAGTGCCGGATTTTCGTCCGCGCAAATTCGACGCTCTGCCACGTGTGCCACGGGGTAAGCTCCACACTAGACAAGCAGCCGATTTACTTAGGGCCCACCTGGCGCAGCATCAGGGGGAGCTAAAGTATGTCCCAAAGGGGATCTACTTGAAAGCTTATAAAACTGTTTTGCGCATGTCCCGGTAACTCGTGCGCGCAGGCGAAGGGAACACGTTGCCCATCAATTATAGAGCTCCGGGGTTTTTTTTTCTCCTTAAAAAGGTTGTGTGGCTAATGTGGCTTACGTGCGAGTCCTTGAAAGTAGTGGCTGCCACGCAGGTTGAACCAACATTCCTTGCCCAAGAAAACAGAAAACTGCTGTGCGGATGTGGGGACTCATTATATGAAGGGCAAGAATGCTACGCGATGATTCATGCAAGGCTCGTTTTGCTCCATTAATTGACCACAGTGGCATCTCAGTTGTAATAAAGTGTCTTCATGTGTTTGTTTGTTTGTTTTTTTGAAAAAAAAAAAACATCTCTGTGGACTTACTGTGAGCACTATCATTCCCAAATGAAATCATAGGCACATCTTTTGCATTGTGCCAAGTAAGGGGCAAGTCTTTTGATTTGGATTACCTTGAAGCATCGTTTGTCAATTGTGTCAGCCAGTGGGGCCACTGACAGGAGGTGGCTAAATCTGAGATCTGTGTGCTATGGGCTTTTGGTAACCTTGTACCACAGTTGCCAACTTCTCATCATTATGACTTGTTTTTGCCATCACCAGTCACCAGTGTCGCTAAAATTGTCCTTGGGGATTTAAGTACCAACATATAAGTGAGGCCAAATACTGAGCATGTATATGAGGCCCCCTGCTTGATATTTGTATGGGTCATATATGAGCTGTATGACACCAGCGTGTCAAGTGGCTTTTGATAGGAAACCTGTGTTTGGGAAAGATACCAGGGCAGGTGTACCCACCAAAAGGTGTTTCTTAAGATTTTGTGGGAATAACACCTACAGCTGTATATATGCCATAAAAGACGGCTTAGAAAATCTATGCCTTTTACCCCGCCTAATACTTAATTCCTTGGTATTCACACCTACACCCATTATCTTTTTTAAAAAATTATACAAATAATTTATCCATGTGAATATCTCATAAGTTCAAGGATTGGTCACATGTTATAGCATTTTTAGAGCTATTTTACCACTCCAAAACACAATAGTGTCTCGTCAGATACATGACTAGTCAATTGAGGAGCTTTGGTAAAAATTTCACATTGAGTGACTAGTTACGTGTCTAACTAGACACTGTTACGTCTTGAGGTGGTAAAATGCAGGTCCTCCTGCGATGGTAATAAACCTGAACACTGCCATTATCTAATGTCACAAGTTGTAGATCTCTTGTGTTTGGGTACTTGTTATGTAGGAAAAGTGAACTATGTACTAGGTTATGTAGGAATGTAAAAAGGGGGGAGACTCTGAGGGAGACAACAGGGAAAAATACAAATGGAGACTGACAATATGATTTCAGGTGGGTTATGTTCTGATGTCATAAAGGATAGTTGTTGATAGGGAATATACAGTCAATGGCTGTCTCAATATAGGAAAAAGTGACCGTGCTCAGAAGTACTTGAGTTCTAGCACAAAGTGCATATAAAGAACTTAAACACAAGTGTTACACTTGAGTGACATCATGTTTATAATAAGGAACAAATCTTTCTTAGTGTTATGATTTGGAAATGATGGGCGCGTTGTGTGCGTGCTCTAAAAACCTTGAGGCCCGTAGTCCATATCTTACGCCAACGCCAATAAATGGGCGCGCCCTGCGGAGTTCCAAGAGCGGAGTTTGGCTCGACTACCTGACTCCGCTACGAAGGTTCATCAACATGGAAAGTTTCGACAACTATCGAGATTCAGCTTCACAATATGGAGCGTCAGGCTTGGCCGATGATACCGCTTCTATGCTCTCTGGCTACACGACAAATACCCAGGGCTTACCGCAACTTGAATTAGACAGTCTATCTATCTCTGGAGATAAAGATGTCAACATCAATGGACACACTCTAGGGAATCAAACTCAACTACTCACCGCCTCGAAGGTCCTGGATGAGGATTTCGATGGCGTCCTGGATGATTTGAAAGACGATGGAGGGGTTGATTTACCACCTCACGCTTGCAGGTGAGTCAGACCGTTGTGGTGGTATGAAGGTCGGCTTGACATTTCGTTCAGTTATTGTGGCATCCACTCTCCAGCTTCTGTTGTCAAGTGCTTAATATGTTCCAAATGGTTTTGTAACTCCCGCGGCAATACTTCCGCCTCCCACATCGTAAACCACCTGGTGCGTGCAAAGCATAAAGAAGTCATCCTTCACTCCGAAAGTCCTCTTGGAGAGACTACTCCCGAATGTTATAATTGTGGAAGCAAAAATGTCTTCATGTTAGGTTTCATTCCTGCCAAAAGCGATACAGTTGTTGTGTTACTCTGCCGGTAAGCTCGGGTCCTTCAGTAATTCTCGCAATCCATCCTCAAAATATGCAGCCAACCTTGTGCAGCAATTTCGAAGGACATTTCTTGGAACTCCTCTCTTTGGGCACCCTTAATCGATGATCGTTCATTCTTGTCGTGGTTAGTCAAGCCTCCTAGCGAGACGGAGCAACTCAGGTCCCGCCAAATATCGTTTGCTCAGATTAACCGACTTGAAGATCTTTGGCGCGAGCAACCGGGTGCCACACTTGAGGATCTCGAAAAGCCTGGTGTAGATGACGAACCGCAGCCCATCCTCGTAAGGTTAGACATCAAGTTTAGTCCCCGTTGGTATTCCTCTTATAGATAATTTGCCAGATATGAAGACGCATACCAATATCAAAACATCTTTGGCCCGCTCGTGAAGATTGAAGCAGACTATGATAAGCGTCTCAAAGAGAGCCAGACGCAAACGGACATTACTGTAAGATGGGACCTTGGATTGAATCAAAAGAGGGTGGCATGGTTCAATTTACCCAAGCTCGAAAGTGGGGAGGTACGGCTTGCTGTAGGAGACGAGCTCCGACTCAGATACGCCGGGGAGATGCACAAAGCATGGGAGGGGGTTGGTCATGTCATCAAGATCCCAAATAGTTCGTAGGTTCTTTATTTATGAACTCGACGCAATTTGTTGACCATTAGTCAGATGTTTCGGACGAGATAGGGCTTGAACTAAGGCGCACCGAAGGAGTTCCTTCCGAATGTACTCACAACTTCTCCGCAGACTTTGTCTGGAAAAGTACTAGTTTCGATCGAATGCAGCTCGCAATGAAGACTTTTGCTGTAGACGAGAAGAGCGTCAGTGGTTATATCGTAAGCGCTACTCATTGTATTATATAGCTTTCGAACATTCCAAACATTCCCTAGTATCACAAACTCCTCGGGCACGAGCTCGAACCACAAGTGCTGAAGACGCAGATGCCAAAGCGGTTCGTCACTAGTATGTTATCTTTAGCCATCCATTAATCTTGAGCAGATTTTCCGCGCCCGGACTTCCCGAGCTCAACCACTCTCAGATGTATGCTGTCAAGAGTGTATTGCAGAAGCCTATCAGTCTCATTCAGGCAAGTATATTTTCGTCCATTCCTTAATCGTCTTAGTCACACCGTATGCAGGGGCCTCCTGGCACAGGAAAAACTGTGACATCTGCATCAATCGTGTATCATCTGGCAAAGATGAACCCAGGCCAAGTTCTTGTCTGCGCCCCCTCCAATGTGGCTGTGGATCAGCTGACTGAAAAGATACATGCCACTGGTCTTAAAGTCGTACGGCTCACGGCGAAGTCGCGCGAAGCGCTTGATTCTTCTGTCTCGTTTCTGACACTCCACAAGCAAGTAGCAAATAATACGGCACATGTGGAACTGCAGAAACTTATACAGCTCAAGAACGAACAAGGAGAGCTGAGTTCGAACGACGAGAGGAAGTACAAGACTCTCATCAGAACCTGCGAAAAGGAGATACTAAGTGCAGCGGATGTAATTTGCTGCACTTGCGTTGGTACAGGGGACCCGAGGCTAAGCAAATTTAAGTTCAGGACAGTGCTGATTGACGAGGCGACCCAAGCGGCCGAACCCGGTACGATTTGTTTCCTTCATCAATTTCTATTGGACATTCATTAAGTGGTTTCATCAGAGTGTATGATACCTTTGGTGCTTGGGTGCAAACAGGTCGTTCTTGTTGGAGACCACCAGCAGCTTGGGCCAGTCATTATGAACAAGAAGGCGGCCCGCGCAGGGCTAACGCAGTCCCTCTTCGAGCGCCTTGTCGTCCTCGGCAACCGGCCTATTCGTTTGCAAGTGCAGTACCGGATGCATCCATGCTTGTCTGAATTCCCGTCAAATATGTTCTATGAAGGAACTCTTCAGAATGGAGTCACAGCTCCCGAACGGCTGAGAAAGAACGTGGACTTTCCTTGGCCGCTTCCGGATACACCAATGTTTTTTTACCAGAATTTAGGTCAAGAAGAGATTTCTTCTAGTGGAACTTCGTTTCTCAATAGGTACGTAGTAGCCTTTTACGCCGTTACTAGCCGTCTCTCATTAATTTTTCATACGCAGGACGGAAGCCTCCAATGTGGAAAAGATCGTTACCAAGTTCTTCAAGTCGGGCGTTATTCCCGGTCAAATTGGAGTCGTTACACCTTACGAGGGCCAGCGCTCCTATATTGTCAATTACATGCAGTTCAATGGTTCACTGAAGAAGGACTTATATAAGGAGATTGAAGTGGCTAGTGTCGATGCGTTCCAGGGACGGGAGAAAGATTACATCATTTTGAGTTGTGTTCGGAGCAACGAACATCAAGGCATTGGGTTCTTGAATGATCCCCGACGATTAAACGTTGCGCTCACGCGTGCCAAGTATGGTGTCGTCATTTTAGGTAACCCCAAGGTTTTGAGCAAGGTATGGCATGTTATAACATTATATGCGCAATATTGACTCTGGAACAGCATCCATTGTGGCATTATCTGTTGACACACTACAAGGAGCAAAATTGTCTGGTAGAGGGCCCCCTTAGCAATCTGCAAGCAAGCATGATTCAATTTAGCAAGCCTAGACGAACTCTGATGAAGTCTATGGACCAATTCCGTCGACACGAAGTGAATGCAAAGGAGGCATTAGGCACTTCAGGATTCCTTGATGGTATTGTTGTTCGGCTGTTTGCATTGTACTGTATTGATACTTTTGCCCAGGCCGGCGTTCTGGCACTCCGAGTCGTTTCGATGCAAGTTTTTATAGAACACACGACCCCCTTGGCTATATTCCCTCAGACGTACAGTCTCTCAAATCTCAGGCAACTTATTCGTCTGGGCTGCCGATGTTCACGGGTACCAATGGTCCCTTTGGCCAAGGTTTACAGCGAACATCAGGTGGCACCAAGCGCAGTACTTATGGGAGTTACGCCAGTTCTATTGTCTCTCAGGATGCAGGGCCCAGTAGTGTTGCTGATACAGGTAGCATAGCCGGCAGTGCAGTGCCTTCGGATAGGGCGAGTAGCATGGCATACTCGCAGTCAGATCGCCTTCGTCGCCGTTTATCATATTCCTCTTTGGCTGGTGCCTCGGACTTGGGCAGCCTCTCCACATTTGACTACAAAAGCCAGGATGACGTCGTTGACGATGATGTGAAATCCCAGTACGCGGGTACTCAGTCCGGCGTGACTGTGTACTGAAGGCCAAGTCAGCGAAGTGACTTGAGGCGCTGTTTTCTTGCATGCTAGAACATAGCATGATATGACCGCAGATCGTGCGCCTTCTCAACCGAGGTGCCAGTGCCAACTGCCATCGCGCTCGAACATCCCTCCTGGAGCAGTCAGCCGCGGTGATATGGAAACAGAGGGTGCACCATACGGTCCTTGCGCTTTTCTATCTCCAGCAGACCTCAATCCGTTGTGGGAGACCTCTTGTTGTCTCCACTTTGTCCTTGCTATAGAGCTCTTAACTGATAGCTACCACTTCCGCACCTATGATGTATGCCACAAGTATTGAAATCACGTTGCACTAACGTTGCGGATTCTATGGGAAAGTTTCTGCGATTGTGCCGCAACCGAGACACCAATCGTGGTCCCAAATAACCGCCACTTGCCCAGAGGCGACAGCTTTTTCTGGTTGTGCAAATGTAATTTTAACATTGCCAGGGGAACTACGGAATTATGATATTATAACTGAGCTTGTGATAGACCTCAAGTACAACCCAACATACCTTTCTTCAACTGAGCAGGGCACTGCAGACATCAAGTGTCGAATCTGTACACTAGCTTGGAAAGCGACGGGAAGTTGGAACTCTGGCCAAATCCACCTCCAATCACGTAGTGCAATGGATCTGCAGAATAATGCAGGGTGGTTGCTAAGCATTTAAGAGTTAGAGCATTATGGAAAGAGTTATTATTACCACCCACGTCCCCGGGACAACTACGATCTGATTCATTCCGGGATCCTTAGAGGCTACAAACATACGTTCATGCATTCCCCGAATTCTGGCGCCCTGGCCAATAGTATACCTCCACAATCCCTGGTGTTTGGCTAAGACTTTGCCATCTAGGTTTACAATGTCACCTTGTTGTGGGGTTATATACTGAGCTAGTGGGAGTGTGAGGGCATGCATCGCAAACAAAAATAAGACAGCTGACTGACATAGAAAGTCACTAAATCGCCGCTTTTCACCAACGAAGCAGAGTCCCATACTTTCTTCTCGCATGGCGGTTGGAAGCCTGGCCCTATGAGCCATTTCTCGGACTTCAGACTTCAGTAGATTTCCCAATGGAAACAAAGCCTGCGGGATCTATCCGTTAAGAGTTGACAATAAAATGGAGAGCCGTACTCTGCGTAAACTAGATTCTGGGACAGATGAAAGGAAAAACGTCTGATCTTTGTTACGGTCTCTTGCACGCCTTAGTTGCGGTCGGCCATCTTGGGTCCAAGTGATATTAGCGTAGTGGCCAGTTGCCAACCATTGGCTGCCACCCCGTAGCGTCCTTTCTAAGAGGTGCCCGAATTTTATCTCCCTATTGCACCATATATCGGGGTTAGGGGTGCCCCGACCATCCGTCCAGTCACTGAGAGCAGGTTGGAAAACATATGACCAGTATTGCTTTGACAGATCTATCTGCGGGAGAGGTTGCGAAAAGAAATGTCACGCGTACCAAAACACGTACAAGCTCACAAGGAAGACCAAGAAGGCTGCACACTTGTTGTACATCTTCCCAGTCTCGTTCCCATTCACAGCCCGTATCAGAGCCAGACTCATCGCGGGTGTCCCAATTGCGCATGTAAACAGCAGACAAGTCATAGTTCTGATGCTTGAAGTCAGACTTGTCCGGACAAATAGGCGTAAAGAACCTTCTGAGCAAGTAACATGGCTGCCACTGACGAGTCAACGCCGCCTGACATGGCTACTACCACTACAAAAGCACGGTATCAATGGAATTTGGATCAAAGCTAATTCATTCAGATCCAATTACCCCGGTCACCCTTTCTTGGACCGTATGCGCTCTCAGTATAGCTTCGAATTATACGAGACGTAAAATGATGGGGCCGGAGACGTCTGATCATGTTGAACCACAAATCCGTATCACGTGACCATAAACAAAGCCTTTGCCAACCACTTCAACAAAGGCTCACGTTTTCTTCGTGCCAATACGCGTCCTACTCGTTGTCATGTCACAAGCTGCCTCAAGGAAGAGCAGCGTAGGGTCGAACCCGAGAAGAGGCCCTCAAAAAGTACATATACCATATCGTGGGGATGACCTGGAGCACGGAAAGTACGCTCTACCTTCGTGCTTTAGTAAATGACATATTGTAACCTATTTTCAATTGCACTGTTAAGGAAGACTGGAAAAACTGTGAATCAGGTGTCGCGAGACGCAGACGATTTCGAACCTTTTGAACAAGTCCTCGACCAGGCATATAGAGGCGGCAACGTACCTCGGGCCAATAACAAACCGAAAGCGGTGAATGGGCACTCCCTTCAAGAGCGCTCTTCTTTTCAGGATAACATTGATGATTCTGGTGAATTGTCCATGGACATTGATAGTAGTGAGTGGATTTTCAATACAGAATGACTATCAGATGACAACAGATTTGCAGCACACAGTAGCCCGTCTGCCTACCTCAATAACACGACAGTTCGTGAGTCGTAATGCCATTACTCTACACGACTACTTATCTCTTCTTTAGCGGAACCATCTAGCGCGAGACGCGCTGGATCCTCGTCACGGCCACTAATTAGGGGTTCCACCGTGGATTATGACCGAGTGCCGTCTCCTAAGCCCGTCTCACACCACAACTCAGTCCATTCAGGAAGAGATACCCAACCTCTACGCCCCAGTAGGCTCCGAAAGGAGGTATATGATGATGAGGAAATCAGTCCTGGCCCCACCGCAGGCACTGGTGAAGACCCTCTCACACCAATAGACGAAGAAAGCCATGATGCTTTGGAGTACCCTAATGGTGACGACGTAGAAAACGATAGCCCATCACCAAGTTCTCGCGGTAATGTCAGCTTTACCGCCCTGGCTCGGGACGAAGAGGACAACATCCCAGAAGAGGAAGATCTATCACCTGTATCGTCACACGCAGACAAAGGCAAAGGGCGTGCAGAAACACAGAACTCTGGTGAAGAAGATACTGAGATAGAAGAAGACATCGCTGTAGGCCTTCAGGAGATTGAGGATGTATACGAAGATCAGGAGGAAAGTGAACCTGGACCGAGCAAGAAAAAGTCTAAAAGGAATTGGGAATTATCTTCTGATTCCGAATCGTCAAATAAACCGCCAAACAAACCTTCAGGGAAAGTACAACCTAAGCCAACAAGAAAACAACCACGAATTAGTATCTACGGTAAGATAACATAACTTGCGTCCAGAATTACTCTCCTCAACTAACACTTCTACGTTTTGCAGAGACCCTTGATGAAAACGGTCTGCGCCGGAGTAAGCGCCGACACTACGCCCCATTAGAGTACTGGCGGCAAGAGAGGGTTGTTTGGGGACGTCGAGAAAATGGTCGTTCAGTTGTCCCTGTCATCAAAGAAATCATTAAAATACCAAAACCGGTACCTGAGCCTTTGGGTGCAAAGAAGCGCAAGCGGGCAAGTACTCGCCCCCCCAGGAGCAAAAGTAGGACAATGGCATCTCCAAACCCCGTGGTGGAGGAGATACGTGTGGTTGAAGTTGATAACCCAGAGCTTGGCTGGGACGACGACACCCATTCAAATGGTATTATCCTCGATTGGTATTCAAAGACAGAGGTGGAACGACGTGAGTTACTCATGTGCCATGCTGATCTGATCTGTTTCAATGGACATTCTTGTAGGTGTGGCGTATACCGCAAGGATGATTACTCCAAAACCTGCTCAAGCTAATAAGTACTCGTTCCAGAAGGTCTTTGGTGATGGAAACTTTTTTGCGGCTGGGCAGTTAATAATTCCACCTGGAGAGGAAAAGCCTCCAAAACCAGCCAAAGACAACACTTATGTGTGCTTTTTCCTTAACCATAATAAATGGACTCCTCATCAGATGCTTTAGATCTTCTATGTCATTGAAGGTGCCGTAGAATGCAAAGTGCATCGCGCCAGCTTCGTACTGGCAACGGGTGGTATGTTCATGGTGCCTCGCGGTAAGTTTCATTGTATGGAATTCGAAAATGTTATAACCTTGCTTTCGAACAGGTAACCAATATTACATCAAGAATATCTGCGAGCGGGAAGTGAAAATATTCTTCGCTCAAGCGCGCAAGATCGAAGAGAATGACATGGATGTAATGCCTGATATCATTCCAAGAGCATCAATCGGGGCACGACCACGATCGGTATCCCACGGCGCCTCACCAAAATAGACTTTGTATTAGCGACTCAAGATACCACAGCGATGCACCCCGGCTGAGCGTTTGAGTCCTGTTGATGTTGGTTATGGTTGTATTCATTAGCTATCTGTACCATAGGGCGATCGCTATCATGATACTTTCTTATGTAATTATAGGTGCCATCGCTTATCATGCAGTCGATCGCATTCGAAGTTCCTGCATATCTTCCTGCTGCGAGTCCACAAGTACTTTTACCTGTAGCTATTCGTATCCTCTCAAATGGAACAAGTAGAGCATGAACAGCCAACAGCTCCTCCAGATTTGTTTCATCACCTGTCTTCAGAGGCCCAGAACAGACTTCCTAACGCTATGAAAACATTTCTTCGTTCGTTGGAAGATGCGGGGCCTGGAATGACATCTCTCGCTAACGGTGGGTTAAGGTGCAAATAAATTTTATAGTCTTGAAGTTGAGAATAGCATAGGTGATCCTCACCCAGCTCTGTACCCGTTAGCTCAAGTCGACTTCCATGTCCCAGCCGTGTCAACATTGGGTTCTGTTTCATCTTGGCTCGATGGCTCTGCTTCCACCCAGAAACTTAGCGCATTTAATGGAAAAGGTTCTTCTACGATAGATCTCTCGGTTGCGATGCAATATGGTACGGGTCTAGGAATAATAACACTTCGGGAGCAACTTGCAGAACTCAACAGACTCCTGCACCGTCCGAATCCTACAACCAGCCATGTTATATTAACATTAGGAAATGCAGACGCTGTCACTAAATTATATCGTCTTCTCGGAGAGCCTGGAGATACCTTCCTTGTCGAGGAATATTCCTTTTGCGGTCTAACTAATGCTCCAGTTGCCCAGGGTGTGCGTTGGCAACCTGTCAAGATCGATGAAATGGGCCTTATTCCTAGCGATATGGAGGCTATATTAAGTTCATGGGATGTGACTACCAGAGGACGAAGACCTCATCTGCTCTACTGCATTCCGTGGGTTGCTCTTACGGTTCTTGCCACTCTTAGAAGCTTGGGCTGACCTTCCTTATCGATAGTACTGGGCAGAACCCTACCGGTGCAACTCTTCCATTGGAACGTCGCCGTGCGATATATGCCATAGCACAGAAGTACGATATCATTATTCTGGAAGACGGTAAGACGTTCGGACCTTTGAAAAGGCTCTGACATATAATATTGCATAGATCCATACTACTTCTTGCAATATGAAAGGAGTGTTTCGCCCGTGGCTCACCAGTCTGTGGACAATGTCACGCCAGAGATTATCTCCGGCTTTTTAGACAGTCTAGTTCCTTCTTTTCTCTCCTTGGATGTCGACGGCCGTGTCATACGAGTCGATTCGTATGTCTACTTGCATAGAGGCTACATATGCTCGCTGAGGCTTTACCTGAATCAGAATGAGCAAGACGATCGCGCCAAACATGCGGCTTGGGTGGATCACGAGCAACTCGCTGTTCTCACGCAAGCTCGAAATTCTGACAGATAACAGTACCCAGCATCCGCATGGACTTGGACAGTCGCTCATGGCCGAGTTATTGGCGCCAACAGGGTGGGGCACAGATGGGTACATCCGTTGGGTGTGGGGACTTCGCAACGAGTATGAACGAAGGCGGAATCACTTCTTTGAGATATTTCAACGCGAGATAGAGGTTCACGGGTTTGCCAGCACGAACCTACCCATTGCTGGGATGTTTTTCTTCATCAAGATTCATGTTACCAAGCATCCGCGATTTGTTCAGAGTGATCCCGTGCCACAGAAGGGTCCCAGGACAAACACGAGGGAGCTTTTGGATGAGCTGTTCAAGATTTGCTTTAATAAAAGCCTATTGATTATGCCAGGAGTCCTGTTTGCCATGCAGCCTACGGATACATCTGTGGCAGAACAAGCCTCCAGCGAGAATCATATTTTAGATGTGAGCATCCCTGCTACCTTGATATCTATGCATATCGTAATCACCGCTCGACTAGCAACCATACTTCCGCACGACATTTGTGGGGACAGATAAGACAATAGAAAAGGCTTTGACAACTTTTGGACAAGTATTGAAGTTATTTTTTACAGAGGGCCGGTCAAAGGATAAGCAAAGCTTAGGTGATGGCATTTAAGTAGAGCGTAAGGAATGTATGCTGTATTTCCCCGTGTTCCTCATGCGCGCTTTTGGGCAAAATGCCAGGCTTGGGTCGATTTTTCGCCCAGTTTTCATGCCCCCCCTCCAGATCAAGCATTTGGAGGGGGGTCGTTTAATACATCCCGTGCCAAAATAGCTTAAAAATGCTGTCCCTGTGGCCCCTTGCTAACGAGCCTAGTAGGTCTTACTAACCAATCAAGACCCGAAACACTGGCACGCTAGGTGTCCCGCTTGTATTAGAGGTACGCCACTGAGGGTCGATAGAGGACCCTTGGTAAATGCCTTTAGATAAGCCTGACCCTTGCACAGTTTAAGAATTTCAAGGCTATTCCAACTTGTGTGGCGCCCCTTTTGAAGAGGATCCCCAACGGCGATGAAAGATTGAAGCTGGTTAAGCTTGTCAGGTTCGAGTTCAACAAACAAAACAAAATTTCATGCCATACATTTGATGCTTATCAACATATGACACCTCCTGGCCCACAACCGTTGACTACCCTAGGGAACTTGGTCCAAACCTAAGCAAACATCCTAGTCAATTTCATGCAAGATACATAATAAGCTTGGTCACAGCTACTTGAGTCATGTTTTGTGTATGAATCTCTGGATTCAGGCCAAGAGGTGGATATTATGACCAGGTAGAGTGGAAGGCAAGACCGACAATCTTGTTTTTCACTTATCATCTAGTTGTATACAATATCCTTTTTTTTTGTTGTGTTCCCGTTTGAGCCTGTCCACTCCCAGTGATTCTGGTGGCTCTGATGTGGTCTGCAATGATGTGATGCCTTATGCAGCCCAGACTCCAACACAACATAGCCTGAACAAGTGCGGTCCAAGGCAGTGTGAAGGTGCAAAGTGGAGATGGTGGGGAGAAGAATAAGTGGAAGTGGAAGGAGGGGAGAGAATAGTGAGTAGATTTAGGTATGATTCATAGTTCAGCCATTATTGCGCATAAGTCTGTGATGTGACTTTGACTTGAACTTTGACCTGTATATGTCAGTATAGACTTTTTAGACTTAGACTTGGCAATTAAAGACTGAAATTCGACTCTCACTCAACTTGGGCTTGAATTTTATAATCATACGGAATAGAGGCAGAGGCCTTTATATTGTACAACAACTGCTGAATATATTTCTGTTTTCTTTTCACGTATCGTGGGTAATGGCTGGTTGTGTAAAAATTTCCATCAACTGTGAGCTTGGTGAATGTCTGACTCATGCACTTGAACTCATGGATATTCCACATTTTCAGGTGTCTCTTGCGTAAATCTGGAATTAATCAAACTCAGCTACACTGGTGAGACATAGCTTCGTGATGTATTTTTGAAGGTTTTTCAAAAACTCCCATCCAGGACAAGCACCGAAAAAAACATAGGTAACAATGTGATATACACTTGGGATGGATTTTTTTGGGGGGTTAGTGCTACTATGGAATTTGTGTTGCGTATACATCATCGTGATCGAAGACTTGGAACCCGCATACTATCCTGGTCGCAAAAACTGCTTTAGCATGCCAATCTGGGCTAAGATCAGTTCGTGAACCTGGGACAAAAATCATCTTTTGGAGTACAAAGGTTGTGACCTGACTCAGGGACAATGACCCTAGCCAGACCAAACCACTAGAGCTTTCAAGGCGTTAGCAATTTCCGCTGGGCCATTTCGGTAGCTGTTATTCATTTCCGAATGAGGTACATGTTTTTTCCTGCCTTCGCAGGCAGAATGATTGCCCGCATACTTTTTCCTCGCAGGCTTCATCTGTTCTTCGATTCAACACACAGCGTAAATCCATCTTGTACAACACACCAGTCTGTACTAGGCAGTTACGGGCGGTTTCTTTTACCTGAGCGGACACCCCGGACCCAGGGCTGCCTCTGCAAACCAGTCCGCTACGACAACGGGTTTAACATGCCGTCGTTCATTTGTCCTCATGGATGTACCTTTGTTTTTGATTTCCCCTCTAGATAACCTTTATTAGGAGCCGGTTGTGGAGGCAATCTGCCTTTCAAGTGGCCAGGGCGAACAGCTCATTTTTGTGGGAAGGTGGAGCGGAGGCTGTGAGTTAATGGTAATGGAGGACGCGCAAGTTAAAAAGTGTTGTTAGCTACAAAGTATGAAGAAGAAGAAAAGCGCGAGGCTGGCTTGCCGAGCCCAGTTGCAGCTCCGCCACGAGGAAAAGCTCTGCAGCGGCGGCGCTAGTCAACGCTCGAAAAGATAAACTATGAAAGTCCTCTTGTCGACGAATAGAGTCTCTTCCAGCGGAAACTTCTAAGCGTCGCGGAGACGTCTCTCGACACACGTAATACCAATGGCTGCCACCTCGGCTCTTCCAGGCGTGAACTCACTCCCGACCCTATGCTAGACCTCAAGGCGTGCCACAACGCAGATTCGTCTGATGAGATCGCCCACACGGTTTGTTGCCAACCGGTAGTCTGCACGCCAGCAAGGGTTGTGTAAGTAAGGACCGCATGCCATACTCGTGGCCGCAGATCCAGGAGAGAATGCTGATACTTCAGATCTTACTCGAGCGTATGCTATGGCTTTTGCCTGGGTGCCCCAGAAATTTATATAAATCTCCGCAAGAGGTGGGAGCTCATACCGCCCTTCATCATCATGCCAGTGTCTGGGTTGCTCGCTGCTCTTTGCTGTCTCTCCGCTCTTGGACTCGTTCTCCATGTCCTGTGGTCCCGCGTTGCGGCATACCGAAAAGCGGGGTAAGTAGTTGCCCTCCTAGGCACAGCATAGAGAGCTCTCCATGTCTTGCGCCTCACTCTTGTTCTCTATCCTGATTATCCGTTTTCCATCTGTAGACCTGGTTGCTCTCTCATTGCCGTGGACCCCTCACATCACCTGGGTTTCCTATGGCCAAATCCCCAGCGCGGCAAAATAGGTACCGTGGTCGAGAAATATGAGCCATACGCCAAAGCAGGCAGTTTTCTCTTACCGGCTGTGTCTCTTGCTACCCCGCGCACGATCGTTTTCGTGTCTGACCCCGAGGTCATAAAAACAGTCATGACGGACAGGTCTGGGACGTTCCAAAAAGACCCGCAAACATATGCTGTTCTACATGTATACGGCATTAATATAATAGGTCTGTGAGCGTCGCCTGAACCGCGTTATCGTTTCTGACATGGAGTGTAGGGTCTGATGGACCCGCCTGGAAAAGGCAAAAGGATGTTGCGCGGGCCGCTTTTAACGAGGTTAACCCTTCCAAGTATATTCAACAAGTATATGCTCATTTAATTTCAGGGAAACGTTTTACTCGTGTGGAAGGAGACATGTAAATCCATTAAACAGGCTTTAGAGCACCTCGGATCCCAGTGTGCCCTCGGTCCAGTTGATGTCACCGTCTTTCTGAAACAAGTAAGCTCGTCGCGCGAGAATCACCATACATTCTTATTAAATTCCATTTTTTAGGTGACTCTGGTCGGTACTGTACTAATATGCGACTGTGCATCATCTGATTACATACTGCAGGCGAGCACTTCGGCTTCAATTTTTGGTCTACGCATTCCCTATGGAAAAGAAGCCTCTGCTCCCCTTCCTCCGGGCTATCAGTTACAGTTTGGAGAGGCTCTGCGTACTGCTTGTGAACAAATTACCTTTCGTTGGGCTATACCAGCATGGGCCTACAAGCTGCCAATTCCACCCTTGAAACGAATTCTCTCTCACATGCAATTGGCATATCAAGAACTGGAAGGCCATCTACGCAGCTTAATCACTGAGTCACGATTGGCTTTGAAGGATACCAAAGCCTCAACGGGAACAGACGAGAACATTCATAATGATCTCTTGAGACGGTTAGTAGAGGCTAATGCCGTCGAAGTCGAACCAGAAAAACGCCTGACGGATGATGAGCTTCTGTCTAACATGTTTGTTCGTCTCCACATTACTTTGGATTGTCTAAACACGATTTCTGACTGGTTCAACGGACTTTGCAGATATTCCTCGTGGCTGGCCACGGTTCGCAAATTCCTCCTTGCTATCAATCAAGTCTCTAAAGTCCCACATTTGACAGAAACCACGGCACATACGCTTGCATTTCTTCTAGGCCATCTGGCACTTTTCCCTGATGTTCAAAATAAGGTTTTTGAAGAAGTCCAGAGTGTGTGGCCCAACGAACGACGTGCTTTTGAAGCAGAGGACGTGAGTAATCTTGCCAGTGTGCTCGCAGTTCTCCGCTGACAACCCCCCTCCTTTTTTTCCAGTCATTCGATGATTTCTCGAAATTAGTAAGCGACTCTTGTGAGGTTTTTTTTTTTGAATTTCTGCTGATAATTCGATGCAAGGAATACACGCTGGCTGTGTTTCGTGAGAGCCTGAGGCACTTTCCAATGGCTCCTCGTCTACCCAAGGTGGCGCTGAAGGAGGCAGTTCTCCACTCGAGAGCACGGTTTGGAGCTGGCCCTGGAAGTAAGCATACGTCAATCGCAGTTCCGAAAGGTGGCCTTGTAGTGAGTGGCTCAGAAGAATCTATCCAATTTTTTGCTAAGTATCTCAAAACGAAGGTCTTGGACATTATGGCCACGCATTTCAACAGTGAGTTTAACTCCTCCGATGCTGCATTAAGTACTTCATATTATGTATCCTCACACACTGCCCCTTCAGGAGCATACTGGGGAGAAGATGCGGCAGAATTCCGTCCAGAACGCTTCATAGATACTCCCCAATATCGGTGGCCCCGAGAAGCATTCTTGGCATTCTCTGTCGGTGGACGAGCTTGCATTGGACAGCGTGCTGGCCAGGTTCAAAGTCTTTGTATTCTGGCTCATATCATCCGATTTTATCAGGTATCCGTTCCCCCTCACCTGATCGGCTTGCCGTTTGAGGAGCAGAGGAGCACCCTCCTCAAGTTTTGGATGGGTGCATCATTAACACCAACAGACTTACGACTGAAGTTCACTCGTCGATCAGAGAGGGTCTAATTTTGTGTGGAGAAGTGTCAGCAGAGCTGGGAGAATGGTTTCGATCTCAATATTCTTATGCATGACTGGATTCCTCCCTCTAGTAGGTTACTTATAAAGCGACCAAGTACCAACAGTAACATATATAAGATAAATTCCCCCCTTTCCCCCTTATCTTATGCATCATTCGTGTCGACTGCCTGCCATGAAGTCTGCCAATCGCAAGTTCGGTTTCCTAGCGGAACACACGTGGCTATAAACTTTCCATGACCGCATTTCGACGTGCCTTACCATCGTGTTCCATATCCACCATGCACTATATCTGAAATATGTACATATTTTGCAAAAGTAAGGACTTATTACTAGCAGACATCAGATTTGTATAGTTGGGTGTAATTTCCGTCCCCTGCCACGAGTGCACCCTGTTCCAACAACAAATTACACAACTTGTCAGCGCGTTTGTGATAGTGATAAACCCACGATGGGTATTGAATTCTATTCCAAATATCGGCGAGGGAGACACTCAAAGCTTTGATGACTGTTCGATTACCTAATATTCAGGCAATATTTTGTAGGTTATGTAATACATACACGCACAGATGGCTGATCAGATATGGATATAGAGAGCCAGCTCTCGAAGTGTGCGTCATTCCATCGGCGAAGCGTTTAGAAGCCTTAGCCACCTTCCACAAGCTTTATAGACGCGTAGACTGCATTATCCAGCATGAGTAGTTACCACCCCCGGTCTACGTCACACCACTGTTCGACAATCGGGCATCTGGCGGTCTTTACATGTCTGGTCGACACGTACACCCTTGGCGGGGCAGATTTTGTGCCGTAAGTTTTCACAGTTAGTCGCATATTCTGTTACATTTCTGACTGGTTCTAGTTTAGGGAATCCCATGGACATGGACATTCCCTCGTTCACGATTCAGGTCGACCGGATGGGAATTGTTGAACAGGGCTACCACGCCTCGCTGAAGTATTTGCAAACGTATAAACCGTTTGACGTTTCGTTGGGCGCCATCATTGTTCAGGATACTTGTGGCCGAGCTGGCCGATGTTTCTGTTCATCCTCTTCGCTTAGGGTCCTCAGGTTTGCACGCAAGTTAGCTCAGAAAGAGGCAGAGGCGGGAGAGAAATGAGCTTTTGAAGCCATGGCGGAATCGCATGGCTTAAAGACTAATCAATGACACGCTGAGCTGGTTTTTTTTTCCCCCCATCCTGAGCCACTTGTTATTCGCTCATTGGATTTCGTCCTCTCCAGCCCCTGTCCTGACTTGAAAACAGGCATTGTTCTCGGCGTTCAGCAAACGTGTTCGAGCAGCCTATCCCAACTGTGGTAGGATCCATCAGTAACAGGATAATGCGCCTCAGGAGGGGTTGCATGTGTCGGCGAAACAGTCAATAAACCGGCTTTTTATCTTCCACTAGCAGTACGTGAACCTTCCGAAGCCCACCGACGATTGTTGTCCACAGTCCCAGTGCTGAGCGGTGGCGAAGTAGGTAATACAAGTGCTCGTCATAGTGCGATCTATCAGAGCCGCAGATAATCTACCCCCTGAGATCACGAAATGCATGTCATTTCGAAGTATGTTCCACGTTGAAGAGCGCGAATCCTTAAACTACTAACTGAACTGAATCGAGCAAACCTCATGTTTTATCCGACATTTAATCAGACACCTTCGTTGTTGATTATTTTTTCTTCGTGCTACAGATGATGCCGGACTCATGACTGGTGCTGCTGGAAAACCAGTTGCAGAGAGTCCAAGTGTCGAGCCCTGCTTTGGACATAATACCTTCCAAGCGCGCATTCTCCCCAGCTCAGTTTCTGATACCAGTGGTCCCTCTCCTCGACTAGGCGTTTCACAACTACCTACCGACATATATTTGCAAACCCAATACTCGGAGCTGTTACTAGAGGGAGACGCTTCTAGGGTATTAAAGGCCTCCCTTCCATCATAACTCTTGGTTCGCCTAGAAGCTACGAGCCAAGAGTTTGGACGGAAGGGAGGATTTCATCAAAGTCCTCGATGAGCCTGCACTAGCGTTTCCGGACACATACAAAATGACGGGAGCTTCCAGGATGAGGACAGCAGAAGTTTGGCTGAGCGAATGGAGAACATTAGAAAGGCTTATAGGATTTATTAATTAGTATATCACCATATGGTTTCTTATTCTCTGTTGATGTTGTTGTATTACCCTGCTCCGGCTCCGTTTGTACTGCTTCATGTTCCGTAGCATGCTGTGTTGATTACCGAATTATATTGGTTATATAGGTTTCAGTCGAGGAGCCCAACCACACGCTTGAAGGATGGAGTGCTGCAACTCTAATGCTCCCATTTGACGTCTTCCAACAGCACTCAGAATAACGGGCAAGCATTTCGGCGAAGCTTCTGCAATTGCCCTTTGATGTGCCTGTGCCACCTTTGAGAGCATGGGTTTGGGGACTTTGTCGAGCTTGGTGAGAACAGGCTGCACGGTGAATGACCTTAACTGGGATTCTTGCTCTAAAAACCGGAGCATGAAGTTGTCATCCGCTGTGACACCATGCTCTGCGTTTATGAGAATGTAAACGCGACGGAGTCTGGTCTCGGACGCTCATCCTCAATGGTGATCAGGGATCAGGGTGTAAATAAGAAGGCACCCACTCTTTACGATTCCGAATATAGTGATCAAAAAGCCTTCCCCACTCCGGGCGACCGCGAGCTCCATATCCAGGTGCGTCAACAAGTACAGTGGAGAGACTTCCCCTAGTCGGTCTCGTTACACAAAAAAAATTGAGTGCTTGTGTTCGTCCCTGACAACCTTACGCTTCGAAAAAAAGGACGGCATTATCAACGGTAAGAAAACATACTGGTGTGCTACTCGTGACTGCGAGACGCTTTCTCATGCAGATGTAGTTTATCAAGGTGCTTTTGCCTACATTGGCCCTCCCTACGCATCTCAGCAGGATTGACTTAGAGACTTTTGGCATCAGACGTACCGACCAGTACGACCTGTGGTTGTTCCTTGAGCATATGAGTGTCAGAGGAGCTGGTAACCTGAATTTACCTCAGGAGCACCGCCGAGGTTGGGTATGGATTCAATTGTAGGAGCTGATGCTAAAAATTTCACAGATGCTGCATTTCCCGTGAAGACTTTCCTAGCAATGTCTACACCGCGAATATAGGTTTGGAGACGATGGAGTGGCTCGAGAGACGGAGCGGCTCTGGCCATCTGAGAGCTTCAAGTGATGTATTATGTAAGGAATGTATGTGTTTCCCCACCTTTTGATGTCAGACTCAGATCCTCATTCGCCTCGCAATGTCCATGGTACTTCGCATTCTTTGCGCACCTCTGGATATCGTTCGCCTTCAGGATCACGACCCTTCCTTGGTTTGTTAAATCCTATGGGCCGCCACTACCAAGGCTATTCTCAGGCCGCGTCATTGCTTGAAGAAGATGAGGACAAAGAAACGCAGCAGACTCATCTCGGTCCTATACACCCTTCTAGCGCAACTCGCCACGTCTCGTGGAATGCTGACTCACAGATTAATATTTTGAAACATAATGACGACCGGTCCTCGGACGACGACGAAGTTCCCCAGAGTCTCATGTTTGAAGCCACCGCGTCACCCAGAACACAAAGGGGTTCTCGAAACTCGAAGACTTCTCAACCATCACGACCATCTTCAAGCGTTTTACCCACCACCCATCCAATACACATATCAATGCCTCCTAAACCTTCTGACCTAAACACACCTCCGACCACCGAGATGCGCCCTGCGGATCCCCCAAAGCCCATGAGGGGGCTTGATGCCTATGAGCGTGCACTTTGGAACTGGGTCAATGTCTATAACCTTGATCTTTATCTTCAGGAAGTGTACTCCTATTACGAAGGGAAAGGTATTTATTGTATTGCGTTGTCGCAGGGACTCAATCTCTTGTCTGTCTCTCCGTTCTATTCTAAACAGTGCGTTCATTTCAAACCGCAGGACAATTGGATTCGTTATTGCTTTTTCCACCTTTTTGCTGGGCTGTGTCGACTACTCTCGAATTCGCCACGAGCGGGAACATATGTCACGACTCTCTGATGTCGTAGTGGATCGGTGTATTACCAAGTAAAGCCTCCCAAATCACTACACGACACAAACTGATATAACCCTGTCAGGTTCTCGGGTTTCGCCTTGTTGTTCTTTCTCTTCTTCGGCGCCTTTTATATTTGGCAGGTCGTGCAATTTGTGTTTAACGTTTTGCGACTGGTAGACATGTACCGGTTTTATACTCATCTTCTAGGCATCCCCGATGTGGGTGCTTCTATGCTCATCCCAATCCAAACGCTCATGCAACTGTGTTCTGTGTGAAGGCTGATATCCAAACAATTTCCTGGCCGGAGATCGTCCGACGCATTGGTGCTATACGCGATGAAAACCCTGTTACCGCCATGTCTTCTGCTAACGATTCTAACCCTGGCTTCTCACCACTTACGGCAAAACTTGATGCTCACGACGTCGCAAACCGCATCATGCGGCAAGAGAATTACCTGATCGCGCTGTTTAACAAGGAGCTTCTTGACCTCCGGTCACCTATCCCAAGGTATCTCGCACGTATTCTTCGTACACACGGGGGTGGAAGTATACATGGCGAAGGCAAGGGAGATACACTGACTCAAGTTCTTGAGTGGAATCTCCGTTTTTGTTTAATGGGATGGTTATTTGATCGGAGCGGCAAAGTCAACCGGGTTTTCCTCAAAGAAAGAAATCGCAAGGCCCTGATTGAGCAGTGCGTGTGTGCGACATGAACTACTTTGTCAACCATTCAGTGGGTTTGAACAGATTGAAACGACGTTTCATCTTCATGGGGATTTTGAATGCGATTTCAGTATCATTCATTGTCCCTTATATCCTTCTGCATTATTTTTTCCGCTATTTCGAAGTAAGAAAGGTTTTCACCTGCATAGTTATACTTACTCAATGTCCCCTTTCATCAGGAATATCACAAGAACCCATCATCGCTCAGTGGACGAAAATACACCCCATTTGCGGAATGGAAATTCCGTGAGTTCAACGAGTTGCCACATTTGTTCGCTCGACGCTTGGCAGAATCGTACTCTTCTGCAAGTATGTACATCGGACAATTTCCAAACGAGAAAGTGGCAATAGTGATGAGGTAAAGTACTGATATTGCCTTCCTGCTATTATTAATATTGTATCAGATTTGTAGCGTTTGTAGCAGGCTCCTTTGCTGCCGTCCTCCTTTTAGCCTCAGTGATCGACCCAGATCTATTTCTTGGCTTCGAGATCACACCACACAGAACAGTTTTGTTCTATGTGGGTGTGTTCGGATCTGTGCTTGCAGTCGCACGAGGCATGGTACCCGAAGAGAACAGGGTGTTTGATCCTGAGTTGTTAATGATGGAGGTTATCCATTACACGCACTATATGCCGGCTGAATGGAAAGGGAAACTACACTCTCAGGCCGTAAGACCATTTCCCGCCCATGAAGCTGTATTGACTTGATACCTTCTTTCAGGTGCACAAAGAATTCGGACAGCTATTCCAGATGAAAGTTGTTATCTTTGCACAGGAGCTGCTCTCTGTAGTGTTAACCCCGTTTATTTTATGGTATTCCCTCCCTCCATGCGCACCTGCGATCGTAGATTTCTTCCGCGAGTTCTCCGTACACGTCGATGGCTTAGATTATGTCTGCAGCTTCGCCGTGTTCGATTTCAAGCGGCACGGTAACGTAAAGGTGACAATGACTGCGCCCTTGGTATTCCAAAGGTCATTGATATCGTTAAATTTCTACAGTATGGTGTTCCAACAGAAGCCAACGAGGACCGCTTCATGTCCAAGGAGGGTAAGATGGAGAAGTCGTTCCTCAATTTTAAGGTACCTCCTTCCTGGTGTCTGTCTCTCATTCGAAAGTAAATAATGCGTGTCGACAGGCTGCCAATCCACAGTGGAATCCAACCGACCCGAGTGGATCTCTCTATCTCAGCAAGCTGGCCGATTATGGTGGAGCACACCTCCCACCCGGAAGACGTTCACATTCCCATAATCGATTCGATGGGGGTGAAGTTCGAGTCAATCGTGCACAGGATTATGACCGGGCCCTCCAACAAAGCACTGCAAGGGCAACTACACGGCGACGACCCGCATCGACGACCTCAACGTCCCTTCAAGACACTGCCAAACCTACGGATCGGACGCCAGTGCCGTCTGTGTCTATACATGCAGTACGAGACGAAGATCGTACAGCTGACGGGGGCGTTGGGAGCGAACTAGGTGACTCGTATGTTGATGAGATAGCCATGAGAAAGGCAGGCAAGACATTTCTGCCAGTCGGCTCGGAGCGCCAGAACGATTCGGAGCTGCGGGATGCTGGTATCCTTGGACTCTTGGCTCAAATATACGATCAGGGACGGACAGCGTTGTAGTTATCGAAGTAAATCCTGTATTCTGAACTCGACGGGGCCCTAGAGAGACCAGCGATAGAAACGTAATATATGAGTCATACGATATGAGAACGATTAACGCAGGAAAACAAGACATGCAAGCACAGCAAAAAAGTGATAAATAGGTCTACAAAAAGGGCCGGTTATCGAAGAAAGTTTGGCTTTCGTAAAGGAGGAGGTGGGGCACGAGGAGCATACGACAGAGTAGCAGATTTTGATGAAGGTAATGGCGCACGCTTGAAAGATTCCTGGTGTGCATGGCTCAGTTCCTCGTCGATCCGCGCCATCCCTTTAGCGAACCCATCTCTGTCCAAGGAGCCAAGACCGTCAGGGTCACATTCCACCCTATGAATACCAGGTTAATACAGTACCGGGGGGATGGAGAGAAGGCTAGAAGAAATTCTACTCACCAGATTTCTCTTAATCGTACTTTGGGAAGCTTTGAACAGGACCATATGCATTTAATGATTCTTCCATCTAGCCTGTCCTCCCTTGAGGAATCGTCCATAAACTCAGACTTTTCTCCATTCGTGAGAAGATCAACTGACAACCCTCGCCAGCCGGAAGCACGACCTTTGCGTGGACTCTGTGGCAGGTTTCGCTCAAAAAGAGCGTCGTACCGTTTTCTAACATTAGGCGGGAGAGACACTGGGCGGTTATGAAGCGACTGTGCTCTCGCAGAACCTCGTGGCGGAGGAGGTGGCGGACGACGAGTTGTCGTGGGCAATAAGCTGACAACCGGAGTAGTGGGGGGAGATATGAATTGCTTCTGCCTCTGCCGTTGCGGTAATTTCGGAGTGGCTGTCGAGTCGTATTCCCAGTCATATTGCGTCGATGTAGTTGGACTGGTCGCAGCTGTAGAACTGACGGCTTCATACGAGCCGTCGAGACTCTCCCGCACATCACCAGCGTCAGAAGACAATGATACGGAATGAAAGGACGAAGTAGAAGAACTAGGCATGTGTCGGCTTTGAAATACAGGGGAGGGGCCACGCCTGGGAGATCCTGGTGGGTAGGTATGCGAGTCAGGAGCGTTGAGGAGCGAGGAACTGCTGGGAGGCTTAGACTCCGGCAAGGAAACGGGAGAAGAAGCGTGGCGTTTGGGAAGGTGTGGACGGGTAGTGTTCGGTGGGGTCGACGGTAATCGAGGTGGCAAAGGACGAAGGTTTGGGTTTCGGGGAGGCAGCTGGGGCTTCTTCGAAGAGTCTGATGCAGAAGTCGAATATGTGGTGGACCCTGTTCGATCGACTAACACGGGTTTATCCTTTGGAGACGCGAGTTCACTAAAGTCGATGAGCGACGACTTGCGTCCAAGAGCGGCAGGTGAGGAAGGTCTTGATGAAGCTGGGTCAGGCTGTATAGGAGGGATGGAGCAAAGGGCATCAGCGGTTGGGGATGTCGAGTCAGAGTCCAGGAAATGTTGCGCCTGAACCTGAGGCTTGTAGGATACATTTAAAGGCGCAAGCCGAACACCACCGCCGTTCAGCTTTGGTTGGCCGTTGTTACTGCTTGACTGCAGGCTTTCGAACGCATTAATCCGCGACTGCAATGACGCCGACGGCGCCATCGTGAAGAAATTGTGGAGGAAACCGTAGTGCCTGTTGAAGCGCACACGCTTACGTTGCGACGATCCCTGCTTATCTCATCCTCGCCTATTTCCACACTTCTCTCATGTCTCTGTATGCAACAGCAGGTCTGAATGTCACTATGAAATCCTCCAGGATCCTGCTATATGATTAATCTCCCAGATTTTTGTCTCATTCCCATGGGGCTGTCCGACCCGTCCGTTCGTCCGATCTGCACCAGCCGGCCAGACGTCTGGTGACAGTGTACTCCCCTCTAGGTCGCGATATATATAGCTGAATGCCAGCGAGTCCTTGAATCAACTGGTCTCAAGTACAAGGCGGGTCGAATTTAGCGTCTTTGTATGCAGGCTAGCTGACAGGCTCTGTAGATGCAGTAAGCATTCTCTTCGCATAATACCCACTCATATTCATAGTTTGTAAGCGGCTATGGTACGAACATCGAGGGGCCGTGGGTTTGTAGAAACTGTTGATTAGCTGTATCTCTCGCTGTTCAAGCTTATTTTCCTTCTTTTCGCGTCAGGCTGCCGTATCTGATGCAATACATGCTTGTCACGCCGCTGTCCACGCCAAAGGAGCGCCCCGTATTGCTACAGATATCAGAATAGGTACACGTGTCGATAGGGAAATCAAAGAGGGTCAAGGCAATGAAGACAAAGTGAAGAGGGTTGAGGAGATTCTACGCCTTGAGAAATAAAATTATATCAACTTGGCAATTATCTTGTGTTCCCTCGTCACCAGTATTACCGTGATCCATTATCAAGCCTGTGTCATACAAGTCCTATACTGATTCTGTGGTCTCTGCTAGACCCTTGGCTGTGTAAATCCTGATCTAAGCGTTATCGTATCTCATCCCTGGCGTCTACATCATATAATTATTCGCGTCAAGTGTTGTAAACCTTGTCATGTCACGTCGCTACTGAACGGCTCTCAAATCCATCTGGCAAAGGGGACTGGCTAATCATAGGTTCAAACAACATAGGAACAAAAGTCTATTCAAAAAATAGTATGATATAATGTAGAAGATTGTGATTGTACGTGATAGACCGTCCAGCAGTCGGCGAATATGAACACGCTACTAGGAATGGATGTGATGTTCATCAAGGGGGTCTATGTAGTGGGCCTTTACCTACAGACAGTCACAGTGAAAGACCACTGCACACACCCTTCAATATAATGTTTTATTGATAATGACAATATATGCCCGTGTCGTTTGGCATGAGCGCTGTTTTTCATTCTTGAATGTTCATGGTGACAATTCGGAGGAGTGATCAGAATCATCATCAACACTGGAATCCTCGAATGCCTTAGTGTCTTCAGCGTCATCACTGCTACGCTCCTGTAACCACCGGGAAACAAGGGCTGCCCCCAAGGATTTGCCTAACGCCCGAGCAAGGGGGACAGGTACGGCGTTCCCGATTTGCTTGTGTATCTAGAATGCAAATAAATATTCAATTGACATGACCTTTCACGCAACGTAAATCTAGTGCATACATCGTCTAAAAGCTTAACCCATGCTGCCGGTCCACCATCTTCATCCTGCTGAACGAATTGATAAGAGTCGGGGAAGCCTTGAGAACGCGCACATTCCCGCGCTGTGATGATTCGCTTTTGCTAGTCAAGTCACCTTCAATCAACCATGCAAGTAAGTCGTAAACCAGTGACATCACCAATGGATGGAAGACTTTGCTTCCTTTACTGAACGGGCGACAACTTGTGAGTGCCGTGTTGAAAGGTTCATTCCATTTGAGCGGGCTGAATTGCTCTAATGTGTATATAGGTGTAAGCTAACGCACTCTTGTGTGTGATGTGAAAGAACTCACTCTGCCACTTGGAGTTAAGCTTCGATGGATCTTTGGACACTTTGCGTAATCCCGGTGTCCACAACTCGTAGGGAAGGTCTGTAAGGGAACAACCTCAAAACATTACTTTTACAGTAGTGCTTCGACAATTCTCACCCCAAGGATCTTTGACACTGTGAGTACAAACATGCCAAACCCTGATTATGCATGTCAGCTGCGATATCGACGCATGTCCTTCACACACGATAAGCACCTTTCAACTACGGGCGCACTGAAAGTACGGGAACAGTGAAGCGTGACCTGCTCGTTGTCGCCTCGGAGCATCCGCTGGTAGCTTGTTTTAGGGGGTACCGCGTAATCGACTGGTTCCGGAAACCCAACTAGTTTACGCAGGTGTGAAGAGACGGCCGTTCGCTCTGGATACTGTTTACGTCTCCGTAACGTCTCTTCAGCCTCTGAGTCATCTTCCGAGCATAAAAGATGTGGGTTCTTCCAGTCGAATCCGGGCTAGAAACTCCACTGAGATTGGTATCAACTGTGCACTTACTCTAGAACCCACTAGATCAGATATGGCATCAGCCACAACGAGCGCACGGAATGGAGCACAGTTTTGGTCCGAGCGTTGGACAGGGTAAAGCTTGTCGTGGGTGGGGAGAGAGAGAACATGTGCCCTAAATTGAGGTGCCACATGTGTCGGCAAAGGATATTCAGGAAGTAATTCAGAACGTCGTGCAGCCCAAAATATAATCCTTTCTCTCCGTTGTGGCGAGCCGTAGTCTGCGGCTGGGTCATATGGTCAGAGTGGGGAAAGTCCAGAGAGGTGTGGATAACTATCTCACCTTGCAGCACCTTGAACTGTGTTTGATAACTATTCACAAAATCACTATTAGACAAAAGAGACAAGAAAAGAGGGCCGGTGAGATTTTCCCACCCAAGGCGGAGCAATGCCCGTAGCACAAACTTTACTATCGACATCTTGATGATCTTGTCTTCGTTCTCATCACCTTCGTCCTCCGTCTCGGACACAGAGCTTTGGCTGTGATGCTGAAGTAGACCCTTTACATTCTCCATGAGGACGTATCTGGGCTCATAAAATTCAACATAGGATAGCATGTTTGCCACCAATGTAGTTCTGTAGAAGAGTTGAATGCTATCTCCAAAAAAAGGGGGAAATAGCATACCTAATGTCCTCATGGTTTTTGTGACGTTGATGGTTCATACCAGAAAATGACTGGCAGGGAAATCCGCCAGTAATAAGATCAACTTCGCCACGCTGGGGCATAGGTGGGAGCACTTTTCGATTACCAATGCCTCTCAACGGTTCACAGTGTTTGCCCTCTCGAGCATCTATAGCACTCTGAAGGCATATATTCGTGTCTTGATTGTAGACAATGGCATCAAGATGGTTGGCTCTGGAAACAACTTTGAGAGAGCATGCTATAAGAAGACAGAAAAGAGTCGTACTGAAAAGTGGCCGCTGCACCCGGTAAGACTTCTACGGCCCAAAATGTCTTGACAAATTTACTTTGTTCAAGACCGGTCGAGAGACCGCCGGCTCCTGCAAGCAATGAAATTGGACGATAAGTGAAGCACCAAGAAAATATTCAAATACTCGACTGACCAGCGAAAAGTTCCATTGTCCTAAGTGGGGCGTTGCAAGTCTTATAGACTCGTATATTGTCCCGTTCCTGCTTCGCAGTGCGAACGCATGGCTTACACACCGCAAGCTTGTGATGCCTAATGGGGCGAAGGTCCTCGAGGCGACGAACATCAAGGGTTGGAGCCCATCGGTCAACATAGAAATGGTCAATTAAATCTTGAGAAGTCACAGAGTCTTTGCTGTCAACAAAACATTTCCCTTCGATAAGGGACAAGGGATACTTCCCAACTTCATCCGTCAAAAACAAACGGGTCTATGCGAACGAGAGCATCAGCATTACATCTCTCGAGAACATTTATATTTCTTTCCTCATCCCTTTGGATGTCTGATCGCTTCACAGTGCGGACAACGTTGTCGAATCTACCGAACAGGATTACTTCTACTTTGGAGTTGCGCACTGTGTGTTCCCTATCGATCATGAAACGCCGGATCTGACCGATCAGGTACGGGTGATCAGGATTCGCCGCAATGAAGATGAAGTCGTGTTTGTGATACTTGACCCCTCGCACTTCACCAGAGGTCTCAGAATGGAGAAAAGTTTCAGGATTTGTATCTCGGTTGCGCCTGTCATTAAAAACACAACAAGGGCATCGTGGGTAACCTTTATCGAGACCGGGTTGTCGGAGAATCGCTTGATCCAGGAAGCGAGACTCGGGGGCATCCCACAAGAAGCTAGATGTACATCTAGCCAAGTGAGTGACATTTTGATTGGCAAGGACATACCTGCAATGATAATCGTGCGGTTCATCATCTCCGGGTTTCAGATGCTGGACGGCACAAAATCCAAGGATCGATCCTATCGGGATGTCTGCACACTCGGCGAGAGCGAATAACCCATAGGGGTGCGCAATCTCTTGCAGAATGGTCTTAGAACCATGTTCATACCACTGCACGTGAGCTGTTGGTTCCGCTACTTGTCTTCCAGATGACACATTCTTTTCGAACATGTAAATTATTTGACAAAACCTGATTCATGTGGCCTGTCATAATTAAAATTGATATGATTGGCCGGAGGACATACCACACTTTGTTAACAAGTTTATTCTTGCGAGACTGCGAACATGCTTCAAGAGCACTCTTCGCCCGGTGAGTACAGTCATCTTCACCTGGGTTGACCTGCGGCTTGGTCATTGATATAGCAAGAGACGCAATCAATGCACACACCATAACAACATCACCAACACTGTATGCCTCCCCGTCTAAGGAAACTTTATAAAAATAACCTGGGTAGCCGTTAATGGGGTGTTCCCAGTCAATGTTAGTAGGTCGGTCAGGATGGAGTATGTCTGGGGTGTCGGGGGCCTGAATTAGCTTATTATCGCAATCGTGGCTATCCAGTGTCTTTCCAGCTTTGAGCAGTGTTCTCAGAAACAATCCTGTGGTGAGCTCATGCACAAGAGGCATTGTGATGGTAAGCGCCTTGTCAGAAACGACATCGCTTATATCTGTATCGGACTCGACTGAAATCGAGGTATTAAATTCTTTGATATGTAAATATTGCGGCAGAGTTTGACCAATGATATCTGCACGGTGAAGGATGTACTGGAGCAGGGGGGACTTGAGCAATGCTGTACAGTCGTAAACAGATTTCTTGGACGAAAGTTGTTCTTGCAGATAAAGAATCTATGATAAAATGATCGCTGAGCCTCTACGAGACAGGCTAGAATTGTAGTGTCCACACCACATAGTCAGCAATTATATCCTTCTTTATCACATTCCGGCCCAAGATCGAAACGGCTTCGTCATCATTTCGGCGCTCCATTTGTCGACAAAACTTTCCAAATGATATAGTTTGGTCGTTTCGAATGGATTTAGCAGCAAGCCATGTCAGATGATGGGACAGCCAAAATGGCTGGTAATACGTTGTGTATAGTGGTGCTGGCTGCTGGAGAATATACCATCCATGCGAAGTTGCAACTCCAATTGCTCGTGCCCCCCACACACCATTTCTATATCGGTAATTAGGGACCCGGGAGAACAGCAGCAACATGTCTCCCAAAACCTACAATTGGCGAGTATTGTAATCTGTCCAAAAGTCCTTGAGTGGCTGCAAAGATACTGTGAGTCGAGTCTCCGCCCATGAAATATCTGAGTCGTTGTCATCAGAATCTTCCAGACAACGCGACACTGCCCCGGATACTGTGAGTCGAGTCTCCGCCTGTGAAATATCTGAGTCGTTGTCATCAGAATCTTCCAGACAACGCGACACTACCCCAGAGGCACGTATCTCGCGTCGTGAGGTAGTCGATAAGAGACTTGCAGCGACCAAAGCAAATGGTAAGTATATTCCGTTCTCGTCGTAGATTGTGAAACGGTCCAGGAATCGCACTGGGAGTGACCCTCGCTTTGGTCCAGTCTCTCCTGGAATGTGAAGGTCACGTGTTTCTGTTATCTCATTTTGACATGGAATATAAATGGGGTCTGTCAAAACATATGTCATTTTTAAGCAGTATTTCTCAGAGGCTTTACAAACCAGGAAGGTGGGAAGACGAATTACGGGTTATTATTACGCCTTCGAACGTTGGTGTGGACTTAGAAGTTTGAATATGCGGCGTATCATCTCTTGAAAAAATGCTGTCAGGTAGCGAATCCACGGACAGTGATCTGCGGCGGGGTGACTTCAGCGACACGGTGTAAGCTGTGGAAAGAGTCAGATAGTTGCAATAATGCACAAGTAAACACATACGTGTTTCCCTTCGGCTAGTGGAGACGTTTTCCATAAATTTATCTTCGGACTCAATAGAATGAGATCGAAAAGAGGGAGTATAAACTTCGAGTGTCGAGTCAGGATGTCACAACGACGGACGTTGTGTGAGCGCGTACCAGTTGTGGTATCATTGTTTTTTATGTCTTGTACAAAATCATCAGAGTCACTCGGAGAGTCAATGGAGTAAGATCTTTTTCGTGGCTATAGAAAGTGAGGCAATAAGGCAAAACACCGAGGTTGCTTTCAGTGATAATTTAAACCTGGTTCAATCGCATTGCCTTCTGTTTTCTAGCAGAGTCTTGGCCAAAAAAAATCTTCTTGCGCTTGCTAGGTGTCATATGCATAGATAGAACAACATCAAGAAGACCTTCCGTTAAAGCTCCGATAATAATTAGAGCGGCGCTCAGCGCGTCTTCCCCTTACTCGACGCGTGACATCTTTCCACACTCTGCAATGGCCAGTTTACCTCGCTATGAGGCAGGTATCAATTTTAAGGATGAGAAAGGTTTATTTCACGCGAAAAACGCGTATCATTCTATGTTAGTTGACTCCCATCACTCTTTCAGATAAAATCAAAGCTTTCTTGTCTGGCTTCACGTCTGAAAGGGAAAGTCTCGCCGATAGGGTCTTCGACATGAACATTGACGAAAGTGAACACCATCGCAGAAAGGGACCGAAATATGTGGAACAACTGGTAAAGCTTAGGTTTTCTGGAGTGAGACAGACGTTTCATCCGTGCTCCAGCAACGCGTCGCGAATCGAGAACAGCAGATGCTTTCAATTGACCTTGAGGATATAGCAGAGGTAATAACTTCTCAAATTTTATTTTCTTGGTTCGATTCGCCGATTCCGTTTCTACGCCAGTATGAGAAGACAATTGCAGAGCTCGCCTTTCGCATACGCAATAACACTCGTCGATATGTTCAACTGTTCAGCGAGGCGGTGGATGAACTTATGCCAACTCCTTCGCGAGACATCACCCATCACGACGAGGTCATAGACGTAATTTTACATCAACGGCAGGAACGAGATGCTCAAAATCAGGAAGAAGGAAGACTTGGATTTCCTCCAGAGCTAATGAGGAGATAGTAAGCAGTGAATACTGAAGTATTACATTTACCTATCCCTAACCATGGAATCAGCAACCTGTACTTTCAACCTCTACTGTCGGACGTCGCTATGGCTGTGCGTGACGTGAAAGGCGCTAACCTGGGCAAACTCATTACAGTCCGTGGCATTGTCACGCGTATATCGGAGGTCAAGCCCCTTCTTCTCGTGAATGCTTATACATGCGATAGCTGTGGCTCGGAAATCTTCCAGGAGATTACCAACAAGCAATTCACACCATTGGTTGACTGCCCTAATATAGAGGCTTGCAAACAGAATAATCGGAAAGGAACTCTGCACATGCAGACTAGAGCGTGCAGGTTCAGCCCTTTCCAAGAAGTCAAGATACAAGAGATGGTGGGTTGAGCCTTCCTTCAATCGACCCAGGCGTAAATTCTTTTTCCAGGCTGACCAGGTTCCCGTTGGGCATATTCCACGTTCTATGACGGTACATGCATACGGTAATCAAACTCGCGCAATGAATCCTGGCGATGTTGTCCATCTTGGTGGCATCTTTCTGCCTACACCTTATACGGGCTTTCAAGCCATTAGAGCAGGTCTACTTACTGACACATATCTCGAAGTTCATCATATCCATCAACTCAAAAAACAGTACAGTGAGATGCAACTCACAACGGAGATTCATGCTGCAGTCGCTGAGCTCCGGGAAGACTCTTATCTATATTCAAAGCTGGCGCAAAGTATTGCGCCTGAAATATACGGGCACCTGGACGTAAAAAAGGCATTGCTATTACTCCTAGTTGGTGGTGTCACCAAGAATATGGGCGATGGTATGAAAATTAGGGGAGACATCAATATTTGTCTCATGGGCGATCCTGGTGTGGCGAAGTCTCAATTGCTAAAGTACATTTCTAAGGTGGCACCTCGTGGAGTTTACACGACAGGCAAGGGTTCGTCTGGTGTTGGTTTGACGGCCGCTGTCATGCGAGATCCTGTGACAGATGAAATGGTCTTAGGTACGCTCCCAAGTGTTGTTCTGTCTCATGTATTGACTTTTCGACAGAGGGGGGGGCGCTGGTTCTTGCAGACAACGGGATATGCTGCATTGACGAATTCGATAAGATGGAGGAGTCAGATCGGACTGCAATCCACGAAGTCATGGAGCAACAGACCATTTCAATATCTAAAGCTGGGATCACAACAACGCTAAATGCAAGGACTTCTATCCTCGCCGCTGCTAACCCTCTTTATGGACGGTACAACCCGAAAGTATCTCCTGTTGAAAACATTAATTTACCTGCTGCGTTACTGTCGAGGTTCGATATTATGTTCCTTATACTGGACAAGCCAAACCGAGACGACGACGAAAGACTTGCTCAGCATGTTACATATGTACACATGCACAACGCGCACCCAGAGCTTGAGCACGAGACAATTAGTCCAGTTCTTATGCGGTAAGTTTGCTCCACTTTATATTTCTACACGTCCATCCGAGCTTACCCTGTTACTCTGGTCTTAGTCACTACATTGCACTCGCTCGTGAACGACGTCCCATCGTGCCTCGCGAGGTATCCGACTATGTTGTCAAAGCTTATGTACGTTTGCGAAAATTGCAGAAGGAGCAAGAGGACAACAACAAATCACATTCATACACTTCTGCACGCACACTCCTCGGTGTGTTGCGTTTGGCGCAGGCCCTCGCTCGATTACGCTTCGCCGACACCGTTGAGATTGCTGATGTAGACGAGGCCTTGCGCCTTATGGAAGTCAGTAAGGAGAGCCTTCTTGACGACGAGGACAAGGAGCGTGAATCTGACCAGTCTGAACTAAGCGTTATATATCGTTTGATTAAAGACATGGCTTCTGGAGGCACAGCTCGTATAGGAAAAGGACCCGCTGGGGAAACTGACATGGATGTTGACGTTGATGCATCTGGAGAAGAACTGTCCATGGTGGACATCCGTGCCCGTTGTCAAGCTAAAGGTCACACAGAAACTGCCATTATGGATACCATTCTCCAGGTAAATGCTTTGACAGTCTTCTTGGCCTGAAATTTTACTTATGAACTTCTTTAGTATGAAAGATTAGATGTCTGGACCAGAGTGGCAAATGGTCAAAAGCTGCGTTTTGGTGTGCTATAACCCTGTCTTTTTATCTTTGTTTTGTGCTGTGTTACTTTGTATTGTGTGGCTGTATAAGTTTCCTGTGTTATGGTCATCATTAATGTGGGCCTCTTTAATCTGCAAAACAAAAACAAAATATAAGTTAATGCTACATTCATTACTCCACACGTGCTTGTTGTGACGCATGTTCCCAACTTCCATCGTCGCCACTTCCGGGACTCCCTGAACGTTGTCCTGTGTGATCGTGAGGGTTGGCATGCTCACGCCCCCCTGGCTCATCCTTGTAAGGTGTAGGGGCCGTCGTAGAGTGGGAATCTTCGTCATCTAGGAAGTCAGAATGGAATCCAAGACCACTGGAGTCCATAGGTCTTCGCAAACCAGTTTCTTCATCAGCGTCCTCGTCATAATCTTCGCCAAACGCATCATAAAGCTCTTTTGTTCGCCCTCCACTACGTCCTGCGCGACCCATCATTGGTACGTCTTCGCCAACAATGATGGGGTCCGGTTGGCTGTTTCGACAAAAGCGCCTTTGCAAAAAGAAAAGACCAGACGCGATGCTAAATAATATCACTACCCCGAGAGCACCTACAAGCCATCTCGAATTGGAAAGGAGATGGGACATTCCCTTGAAGTAGCCCTCATCCGGAGTCGTGGAAATTGAAGGTCCTGAGACTTCAGCATCATCCGTTTGACCAAATGTAGGTTTACTAGCTTCCCCTGGTGCCGCTCCATGATCCCCAGGAAGGTGAGAAGTCGGTTTTGGGTAGGCCTTAGTCCCTCCCTGCGTTGCGGTAGGCGACACTGGTGGCAGAGGGTTACCAGGCGATGCAGACATTGAACTCAGCGAATAAGGAACAGCTGCAGATGCGTCAATGGATGACCCAAACAGGGTCATGGTCCAACCAAGGAATCTGCCAGACCGTCCTTCGACAATTTGATCGGAAACGCGCAATGACCAGTTCCCGATGGGATTCTCATCCCTGGTAGTGCCCATTAGCGTGCGGAGAAATAACGCATAACCACCCAACTGACCAATGTTTGATACTCATGAAGGTCCATCCCGGGTATCCATAGGAATCGGTATCATGCTTGCGTGGTCCAGCCATCACACTTCGAACACCGTTCGGGCTTCGCAACTCGACTTCGATGTCACCTCGAGTCGTGTGATTAATCCACACCTTTACTGTGACGTGCTCCAGTTTCTCGAAATTGTGTTCCATCAGCAAGTCGTGAGAGATGGTTAAAGTGCTTCCGACTCCCCCGGGAACGATCGGCTCCCCGCCCAGCATATCACCATTGGAGTCAACCATGCCATCGCCCAATTCGGAAAGAGGCATTTCCACCCAAGCTTGGGGCTTCACAAGGTTCCACGACTTCGCAGCCGTCACATATTGCCATGCATCAAGTTTACCGTAGCCGTATTTATAGCTATACAGCCGTCCAGCTGCGGTTTTCTCCCAGTCTGGGTCATCAGGGTTTATCATCAATGCAGTGCGCACGCATAAATGTTGAATATCTCTCCAAGTAAGATCCGGACTGACATAACCGCCCTGTCAGTTCCCGCTTCACACTACAGGTTATATGCCTACCGAGCTTCAAGAGCTAACGCGAATATTGCTGATGCGATAGGGGCCGCAGCAGAAGTGCCCCCATGGGACGAAGAACATTTGTTCTCCCCAACGTCTGTCGTATGCTATAATAATACAGCATGGTCGTTGAAGATAAGCAACACTGAGGAACGCAAAATACGCACAATGCTCTTCCCATTTCCAGAACTATATGTCACGATCATGTTGGCGGCGCAGGCTTCTGAGTAATAGGGATGAAGCCCTTTATAATCGACTGCGGCAACAGTAACAGAGAAGATGCTGTTGGTGTATCCGTCGAAGTTACACTGGTCCCCGTTGGCACCACCATTTCCACTAGCGAACACAAATATGGACCCTTTTCCTCCGCGGCCATTGAGTATGCCCTCCAAGACGGCTTTTTGAATCAAAAGGGAAGGAGCCTCCATTGAACGGCCATCATCGGGCGGTCCCCAGCTACAGCTGTAGATTGATGTGTTTTGATAGGCGTAGTTGAGGGCGAGAGCTTCGTCAACGTCGGTGATTTCCCCAGACAGTATACGCAATCCCGCAATCTTTGCATTATATGCAATCCCCACCCCACAAACATCATTTTTAACAGCAGATATTTCCCCAGCACAGCGTGTGCCATGATGATCGTCAAATAGTTTCGGCGTTGGTAGCGCTTCGTGGTCATTAAAGTCATACGAACCTTCTGCAAACTAATATAAATACGATCAGGAATCATTGCATGTTGAACTTTCTCTTGAAAGCTTACAAAGTTATCCTTGATGTCTTCGTGATTGTAGTCAACGCCATCATCTACCATTGCAACATAGACTCCTTTCCCAGTGATTCCGAGTTCCTCCCATACTGGCGTTACGTTCATCATATGCTCGGGGAAATCCTCATTGATGATATGCCATTGATCTGGGAAGATGGGGTCAACAATTCCGAGCCTTAATGCTAATGCATGTGCAGGTGAAATAGGTGATGAAGAATTTTTGCCTTTGGTGGGACGGGCTGGAGGGGGAGCACGCTCAATGAGGTAACCATCCCGTTTGACACGCTGTCGAGGAGTCTGAGGAAGGAGTGAACGAATGGAAGACGATAGATGCCGTGCCCGAAGTGCCTCGACAGAGCGGGCCGCGAGGCGTTGGTACGAGGCAACACCAGTTTGGATTGCATGGTAGTAAACGAGTACTCGATCAGGATCGGGCGTTGGAGGCTTCACGGTGCGCACCAACCAGTGGTTACGCAGCTCACCCACCTGTTGAACTATTTCTACACCGAGTGCTTGAGCAGCGTCAGCCACGGAAACCAAACCTGAGGGATCATGCTCGAGGACATAATAATTGTGGGTAGAATAATCTGGTTTGTGTGGTATCGCCTGAGTAGAAACAAGAGGGAGAAGCCCTATGAGCAGACAAAGAGGAAGATACATGGCTACAACGCTACACGACGTCCCCGACTGGGTGGTTCCACGCGCGTCAATAGTCGTGGGAACCTTGAAGCAAGCCATAGCACTTGAACTTCGGATCTGTTACATAGAAGTACTATACACAGGGCTACTACTCTCCCCTAGTAAGTGGCATCCGAAAAGCTTGTACAGTCGTACCGTCTCACTCGCCTCTGGAATCCAACTGTAAATGCACATGTTGAACCACGGTCCTGGTTCTTTTTTAAAGGTCTCATCCAATTCCGCATGCCATTTATCCAAGTGACCAAGCAATGGCGAAAGGCGTATTTTCAAGAGATCCGTATTGTCCCTGGCGTCTCTGGCGCTCAGGCCAAGGAAAAACGTGTCCTTTCACATGTGTCAGCACCAGCTGCAGCCAAGGTATTTGACTCACCGCCTCCTCATCGCTCACGCTGATGTTCAGTTCTCCTGATTGGTCGGCTACGCGAATCGCAAATTGATATCTCGCAGTTGTTGAGCTTTCAGTAAAGTTCCCACAATCTGGACAAAGATGATAAACAGCATCCAGACTAAATTGCATCAATGAAAAGAGTTCAAGAATATGCACCTAGTTCACGTACATCTTGCCACATCCATTACATTCGACTTTCACGAAGTCTCTAATGTGACGAGGATAGTACTCGAGAACTCGGGCTCGTATACGGAACCTATTGGGACACATTTTGCAGCTGAGTAAATCTTCAATTGAACTGCACTTCTGATCCATATGCAGACATTCTACCGTGCTGCCTACTTTCTGTGAGTTTAGATAATGTTTGGCATGGGACTGACAACCCACCATATCGAGTAACTGGGGACTCCTCATCCGTGAGATTATGGCCTTGCTGCATTGGTTCTGGGACATGGACATCTCCTTCATTACATTTGATGCGTGAATAATATGGATTTTCTTGATATGCTTTCTTGCGACTGAACTCATTGAGGTCAGGGAAGCTAACCATCTGATTTGATAAGTAACCTACGATAGGAGTTCACCGAAATTTTTCTGGTTTGATCCTGATCCTATTTTTCGGACTCCCCTTTCCTGGTAGCCTAATGAGCCCTCGACATAACCGTTATACCCCATCTTAATTTTGAGGTTCTCGAGGAGATAAAAGCTATTGACCTCGAGATCGTCCGCCATAGCGTGCGGTCCATCCCAAAGGGTGACTGTCAACGTTCTTCTGCCGATGGGAAAATCGTTCGCCTCAGCATGGTTGTAAAGATTTTCGTTTTCACTGTAGTCTGTGACATATATTGTGGTGTTTTTATCACCATTCCAGACTCCCAGAAGCTATTCATACATGTCAGTCTTGTGGTGTACAACTGCTCGCTTTACTTACTTCGACTACACAGTCGACAAACACACTGACTTCGAACTCTGAAATCGTAGCTAGTCTTCGGTGGCTTCGATGTCTTTGCGTGACAACATGGATGTTACCTGCTCCCTGGTTGTTATTGGTGACACTATTTTCCTGAGCTTCGTTAAGTGCTCTCCACCAGTCAGAAATCTTGACGAAATACTCCAGTTCGTCTGCAGTAACTCTGAAGAAAGGGTCGTAACGCGTGGCGGACGTCCCAAGGGACGAAGGAGGATCTTGTGTTATGGTGTAAAAGTGTTTTCCTTGGCCTGGGTCATAGCCACACCATTTGAATGAATCTTTGTAACATGTTCCCTGTATTTTACCCTGGAATTCCTTGGCCTGTACCAGCTGGAGTTATCTGAGCAATGGAATACGCAATGCTCACTTTGACATTTCGGAGCAACAGGACCTGACCCATTCTTGTGGAGGGTAGAAGCTCTTCATTTGATTGGGAAACAAAGACATTAACAGTTATACCGCTACCATCGCACTTTGAAGGATCAACAAGATTAAACGATTTGCTACGTTCTATGAGGAGGATATAGTTCTAAGCGGAGTGACAAGAGGAGGCTGTATGAGCTTACCTCCAGTTCTTGTCAATTTGGTTGGTCCCACTTCTAGCACGATTCCGACAAGGGAACAAGTGATCCCAGGAGCGATGTGGCCTATTGGGATATACTGCTCCCCCTGAGGTAGCATCAGAGTAACCACGAAGACAACGGTAATTTGTCTATGTTACACATACCTTGTCAGAGTAGAAACCGGCTACCAAATCAAGCGCAGGATCTCGAGGGGGTAGATTGAGGGGAGGTTCAATTGTAGCTTTCGCTGCTTCAGCTTTCGCAAGTTTCACCGCACGCTTCTTCGTCTTCTTGCTTGGGAGTTTCTGTACATCCGATCCGACTGAATTCTTTGAGTTTTTGAGGTTGGTATCCAATACAGCGTTACCCGTAGAGCTCCGAGCATGTCGCATATCTCGTTTCTTAATCCGCTTGCCCTTATGATGTGGAGCTTGTTCCAGAGATGTCTGGGGAGATGGTAACAGTACAGAAGTAGTAGGAACAGAGACCAAAGGTCTACTGGACTCTAATGCCATATATGAAGATGATTCGTTTGTGGAGCGAAGATTATCTCTGCAGGTTCCATCGAGGCTGTGATGAAAGTGGAGCTGTGACTTATCGACATCAGAGTATTGAGGGAGGCTATCTTCACCGGTTTCTGGCTGGGCATCTTGACGTCCATTTGACCCTGTGATAAGGACATTGTGCCAATATTGAGGGTTACCTTGTTCTGACAGTGGATAAAATACTTCGGTAGATTGATCGACTGCAGAGGAAGGATAAAACCATTCGTCTTCGACTCTTCGTTTGCTCTTTTCGATATCTAGCAAAGTTCTAAGATGCTTAGCGCCAGAAGATAAAATACGAGAAAAAAAAAACAGAAACCTTTAAACAAATCCACAAGCTTATCCTCCTTACGCTTTTGGGAGGTAAGCAGCTGTACAATCGCCCCATTTGAAAACACAAGCTTAAATGGCAGCGCCGTGGAACTGCCCGGTTTTTTTGTCTCCTTCCTTGCTCCCCTTAGCCCGATCCGTACGATATCCTTGGCCATGAAGCCCAGATTTTCGATGCCTGGCCCTTCGAATACAATATCCAGAGTTTCAGAACCTGCTTTGAGTTGTAGTTTACAGTTTTTGGTAACAGGCCATAGCATGAAGACCTGTCCTTGGATATGCTTATCCTCAGGTAGCTCATCTGTATCGTCAAGATGACTTGCTTTGATTTCAGATTCATCGTTAAAGCAAGTTATTGTTTCTTGAGAGACCCTTTCTGTGCGATTTTGTTTAGTAGGCCTCTCTGGATGACCTTCATCCCGCGTGCTTGTTGCTCGTTTCATGGATGGTAAGACGCGTACACAATAATACACAAAGACCCCATTCGGAATTATCCGTTTCGTCATATCTCGAATACATGAGAGCTTCATCCTCGATTCATTGTATTTCCCTCTCCTTTTGGATGTAGGTCTGTGTAACGAGCCCAACGCTCATCATCCTGTCTCTTCTCTTCAGCCTTCAGCTCACTTTCGATGGTACCATCCATCTCTGAATCAAGTGTGAGTTGTTCGGAGCGCGTCGGAGCATGTTGCGATTGAGGCCTGATAAACAAATAATTGTGAGAATTGTTAAAACTGAGGCTTATAATGCTGGTGCTGCACTGACCCTCCTCCGGTGATGATATTGCCTCTACGTCTCTCCTCTTCAAGATACTCATCCATCGTCATAGTAGGCAATCTGTGATCCGGTCGGAATACCCCCGCTTGCATTCGTGACCTATCCGAAGAAGTGCTTCCTGGGAGTATAGTGAAGGGACGGAGAGGCTGGTCTTTTATGAGCCATATCACATTCCACAAGCTGAACTCGTCACTCACTCTCCCACTGGAATCCATTAATGGCCCTCTCTCATCTAAGCTGCCCACATTACTGGAAAGGTCCAGCCTCCATGTCGCGTCCTCATGTGCTCTTGTTGTGGACTGCTCAGCTTCCAGAGGCGGAGCGTTATGTAGTAGCTCCAACTCTTGCTCCATACTCTCAAGATGGGATTGCGCTCGCACCCATATCAATCGAATTATGAGTAGAAATTTGTCACGCAGGGTCTCGTCATCATCGTCTTCTTGCTGACACTCCTCGGAAAAGTTGGGGGGTGGTAGCATTGATGCTATTAAACCAAAGTCGTCGCTTAAATCCATGTTCTCTAAAGTTTGCCCCTTTCGCCTGCGGATTATCTGTATAAATTCTTAGCGGATGAGTAGTGCGCATAATGGTGTTATAGCGAGATTACCTGCCTCAAGGCTACCACGAAGCTCTTGTTCCGCTTTGAACTGCTTGATTTTTAATTCCCGTCTTTTCGCTGGATCTCTGATGCCAGCTAGTTTTTTGGAGTACAGGTTCTGTTCTCCTTCTGGGATAATGCCGTATTGGTGCACCCAGCGAAGAAACATTCGTAAGTGCTGCTACTCACAACTCGGTGTCATTATCTCATCAGAAATTCAAGTCAAACAGCGCACTTGGCTGTTCAGGAGCCTCTTCATACGCTCGTCATGATCTATCGTCATTTTTCTACCCTCCATTTCGGCCGCAACGTATTCCACCAACAAGTATGGTAAATGTCGCGTGGAGAGATCCTCAAGAGATTCATTAGCACTGAACATGCCCGACGTGTCAATACCCTGTGAGAGAATTTCAAGATCCCGCAGAGAAGACGACACTAAGTCCTGACAATCAACTGATTGGTGCGTAGCACAAGGAGAAGCATTCGGCATCTAACCTGCCTCTCAACATCTATCGCGGCCAGAGTCTGCGCCTTTGACGCACTTTGGAGGGCGCGACTGAACAAGCTTCGTAAGGATATAGTAGTTGAACTAGAAGACATCTCTAAAAGCTCAGGAAGCGATGGCGGGACGGCAATTAGTACCAGCGCTTCACGATACGCGTGACTGCCGCAGAGCCGAAGATTTACCACCTCATCACTCTTGCTTTACTTGCAGAGAGGTCAACGTTCGGGACGCTCCACGTTATATATCTTCCAAGTCTAGTTTTTGACCTTTATAAGATTATAGACAGAAGTGGTGCCTTTGGACGCCTTCCGCTTGGAATTCTGCCATGTCCGCACCTGGTACACCTGCGACGAACGATTTCTCGTCATCCCCGCTCAAACGGACGAAGATAGTTCTTCTGGGTGACCAGTCTGTGGGAAAGACTTCCTTGATTACACGGTATATTTGCGTCTTATTGTCCTTCCCAGTCGTGGTTTACATATTGATATAGATTCATGTATGACACTTTCGATAACACGTACCAAGCCACAATTGGCATCGACTTCTTAAGCAAAACGATGTACCTTGAGGATCGTACTGTACGGTTACAGTTGTGGGACACTGCAGGGCAGGCGAGTTCATATGTATAATCACTTAATTGACAATTCTGATCTGATGTTCTTCAGGAACGATTCCGATCTCTGATTCCATCGTATATTCGAGACTCTTCAGTTGCAATTGTGGTATTTGATATTACCAGTAAGCTCGGTATCGTGTTGCGTGGTACAAAGTCTTTACCGTCGCGGTTAGACCGCGCGTCTTTCTTGTCAACGTCAAAGTGGATAGACGATGTTCGGTCGGAAAGAGGGAACGATGTGATAATTGTACTTGTTGGAAACAAGGCAGACCTGTCAGATAAGCGGTAATTGTTCCCTCAGACAAAGGTCTTCTGTGCATTGGGCCTTCCTTCTTACTTTTTGCCCCTGAACAGACAAGTAACTCATGAAGAGGCTACTGCGAAATCAACAGAACTTGGCATTATGTTTATGGAGACATCTGCAAAAGCCGGTCATAATGTGAAGAGTCTATTCAAGAAGATAGCCATGACCTTACCAGGCATGGACAAGGAGACTCAGGCTACTGATACGGCTAATACCAGTACGTGTCTATCGCCTTTCGATTGATTCGATTGATACTGATTTTCAATTTCTCACAGAAATTGACGTTAGCTCAACGCCAGCCAATGAGGTGCCTGAAGCATCACAATGCCAATGCTGATATATCCTAGTTTCTATGTATTTCTTGCACAATATTTGAACTCCTTAGACCTCGTCGTACAGTGGTGACGCTGGATAGCGTGCTTGAGGACCTTTATACTAAGACTAGTAATGGCTTGGCGCGAACTACACAAAGTATATTCGTGACTGGTGAGAATCATGGCTTATTTAATTACCATTCTTTCAGGTCACAGCAAGATCAATATCATGATTGTATTTGGTCACTCTCGACCGAAGCTGTCGGACTGCGCACTTGCGGTTTAATCAGGCTTTCATTATGGAGTACCACTCTTCATCTGACTCGGCGTCGGCGCCATTATTGAATAAGTCGACACAAACTTCCTGCTGTACTTCGAACAAATTTCTGGCTTCCGAGGTCTCGGTATCTGCTCCTTGGATGCTAGAAGGCCCGTCTTTCGGCAGCCGATTAGAGCGTTCCTGTTCAAAAAATGCCCTTTGCTCATCGATGGATGGTCCTTGGACCATGGCCTTCCAGGATTGCAGAATATAGCTGTCTGGCGCGTCAGCTCACGGCGGAAGACGCTTGGTAAATGCCACTTACCGTGAGTCATCACCTGCACACCAGGTATCATGCTCATCTTGACCAGCTATTGCGCTAAACATGGCAACGGGTCTGATCCTGTTCACATGCACTCCCAATTCTGTCGCCGCTTGGAACATCTTCATGGTGTCTACAACATACACAGACGACTTTAGCTCCCGAGGACCAGGGGAGTCTTCTCTTTTTGAAGAGCAGCTGGATCTGAGACCCCGGGGTGAGCAAGACCTTCTGCGGGAGGAAGGAGTGTATTCCTCCCGTTTGAATTGTCTATCATCTCTGTGAAAACCAAGCAGCCCTGTGATCCCAGAGGTCCATTGGTGAGTTTTCAAGCCCCCTAAAGTTGCCAGACATTTTTCCTCTATGGGATAGCCGTGGACTAGTAAAATTAACGGTTTCAAGGAATCTTTCGTGGGTCGGGAATGCGTATCTAGGAGGATTTGAATCTCTCCGCCGATTTCTTCCTGAAGCAGCGTCTTGGTATGCCAGGATCCCGGAACAACGGTGTTCTGTCAAGTGTTTATACTCTTTGACAACAGCACTGGGGAAAAACGGCAGTATAAGCTTACTTCTGCCTCAGCTGAGTTTTGCAAGCCTTGATTCTCCTTGGCTACAAAGTACCAAGTGGGACCAATTCCTGCCGCATCGTCGATACCTTCTGCAGTGTATTTGGTCAAGCTGGCATCAATCAGCTGTGTGGTGAAGTGGATCCCGTCCGGCACCCAGAAATTGAGCGCAAGGCTGAATATAACAACGTGCCTACTCCACGGAGCATCTGGCAGACCATAAGCCTGTGGTTGGAAATTACCCTGCATAATTCTCCACAAACACCTGCAGCAGCCTCCAGCACTGGATCTCCGAGTGGAGCATGAAGGGCACATACCTGCCATGTTCAAATGCAGCTCTGGAAGGATTGGGTGGACCGTTCCAAAACCGTGCATTCAGCTTAGAAGTGTCTCCTTTTTGCTTGCTAGCTTTGGTAGCCTTAGATACCTTCTGTCTCTCTTCTAGGAGCGTCTGGAGCCTCAGATGTGTTTCAATATGGATAGGGGACAACGATGCAAATCTAGAGCCAGGGTATGCATCGTCGGATGTCCAGGTAAGATATCTACAGCGGTCTCTCCAGTGGTATGGCATAAGAATCTGAGAAGCGCCAGACATTTCGATTCCTTTTTTTTTTTTTTGTGAAAAAAAAAAAACCCCCTAAAAATAGTGATTCCAGGAAATGGCTGTCCTCTTACCTAAGATTAAATCCAAAGCATATGTTCCATCTTCAGATTTTATGGATAAGGCATTGAAGATCGTTTCAGCGATTTTTGCATTGGCACCTTGCTTCCCGTCCCTCCAATCACGTCTCAAATGGCTTTCAGGGCCAGAGAGTTGCCAAAATGGGGCCATGCAAGTGTGTCACTCTGAGCAGCTCTGCCACGTGTTGTCACACACAAGTTTGTTGGTGGTGAATCCTGAGGCCCAGAGTGCTGAATGATGAGCACAGACACTGGAGAGCAGATGGTGAATGCTTCATTAAAATACTTGATGATGATAATGTAATTACACATACCTGGAGAACAGATGATGAATGCTCTATCAAAGAGAAGATTCCCATGTCTCCAGGGATTAATGGCACGTTCACTTACATAATAAGCACCCATACAACAAGGGGATTAGTTACTCTCAACAAAGCTGCAGTCCCATGTCTCGAATCGCCACTACTACAACACTGGTACCTTCCTTTCCTACCTTTCCGATGTTATTGCCTACACCACCCCAACCACATCACACGCCTCTCCCAGCATTGGGGCATGGTCCACGAAGAATCAATGATCGACGCGATCTAGTTCAAGAGATTGACGACCTCAGCGACGAGGAAAATGAGCTTGAGGACTTGGTGAGGAGTCAGTTCTATTATGTTTGTTCATTTATTCAAGAAATTCTGTAGCGCAATGAGATGAAGAATCGTGGTTTTTCTTGGCTCATTCCTATGGGAAAGCAGCTGACACTACAAGAAGAGAAAAATGATGTGAGACCACGACTCGCATTATAATTTGAAGGTAATGATGGGACGATTTTCCAACAGGCCTCCTCGTCCTCGTCCGATTCTGGATCAGCATCTAATGGTCCAGCATCAAATGCGGATGATGCCGAAAACGACTCCGCTCCTGACTTAGATGCCAGCATGGTGGATATGGATGATCCCGAGGTGGACGAAGACGATGTCGCAGCCGGGGGTGATCACGACTTGGATGGAGGTAACGTAAGTATGGATGGGATACAAGAACACTAAGTCGGCAATGTATAGTGATTACGGTCTATCATATATGGTTTTTAATTATCTAGTAAAAACGTCCATAGGCCCTCCGGGTTCTTGTAATCGTGGTGTATGATACTAATCAGCCATCTGTTTCGTCGAACTTCCTCCAATAACTGGCGCTCATCCGAGCCTGGTGGATAAACTTGTGCCCATTCAAACCATATGGAGAATGCTTCGTCCTGCAGATGGTATGAGCCCAATGCAGTTCCTTACTATGGGGACTGACGTACCTTCCAGGACAGAAAATTTTCTCGTCCAATGATTGTTGACTGTGCAATTTCGTGCCCAGGAAAGACACCCCAAGTCACCGCATTTGTATCCCCTTCATTGACATTGCTCTCGAAGTCTCCCTACAAGCGGTAAGCCCAACACTCCGATACATCAACGGAGACCAACCTCAAGATTTCCCGCAAGGAAAGAAATCAAACCACATCCCCGTAAATGGACCCGATCCCGTAGCCAGGTAACTACTTCCTGGCCAGCGAAAAATTCCACAAACGCCTTCTGGAAGATGTATCCGCCTTTGGGTCCCCAGCCAACCAGGTCGTCATCAGATGAAACGGCATCTACAGCTGGCTGAGAGCCCACCGTCCACCACCCACGTCCCGTCAGCTGTTCAAGCTGTGGAACGATCAATTGTGACTCTCCAGAAAGTGGTGCAGACGAGAAGGGGGTCGTTGTAGTAGTAGAATGAAGGTACGCAGTAAAAAAGCTCGTTAAATCGCTGAGTGACTTTGGGTGTCCCCACTGCGAACGTGCCTGTGCCGGCTGCAGACGAAGTCAATGGCTTCATCCAGCAGTATGAAGGATCGGTCTACCTTGACACCTAATCCCCCGTCCCAAAGGGTTTGCACGCCATACGCTGGACTCTTGAAGTCACCAAACCTCCCATTAGGGAACTCATCCCACGTAGCTGCATAGTTGAGCTCACCCCGCCCTGCTGGCCCAGAGTCGGGAGATGACACGGCCAAATTATTGGCTGCAGATATGGAAGCATCATGTGGAGTGATAATCAAGTCGGAATCACTGGTTTCCACGGAAATTGCCTGGGATGGTGTTTCCTAAGGAATGGTAAGCTAAACACCGCCAGCATAAAATAAAAATAAAATCCAGTACTATAATAAGTTTGTTTTGTTCCATGGTCCGTTGACTTTCGCCGACCCATTCAAGACCCTCCAAAACTCTGCGTACACTTTTCTCTAGATTGAGGGTGCAAAAATGAAACCCAGAGATACGGCCTTCGTTCGTAAGCCGACGAATCATGTTAATGGCCAGGTCAATGCCGTAATCTTTCACCTTCTGGTCATCGTGCTGGTGGACAGTGTCAAACGGCCGGAATCGTCATCTCGTTGAAGACTTGCCTTAATGAATTCCAAGGCAGATATTACATCTGGAGGAATCCGCGTGCCACACAGCTTGGTAAGACGAAGAAACGAGGCATAACTTTGTAGGGGTAGTATTCCAGCAACTATCGGTACCTGTATGCCTGTATAATGTATTAACTCGCGTTCCTATGCAACAGCTCTGACCAAGATACCTTTATCACGTACGCGCTGAAGCCAGAAAAGAAATGCGTCTACATCATAGAACAATTGTGTGACAATAAAATCGGCTCCTGCATCAATCTTTTCCTTCAAATGTAGGAGTTCTTCTTCCTCATTCACTTCTTGATCAGGATGTCTATCGGGATATCCTAAGAGAGACTTTGTAGAGATAGGTAGTGCGATCATTAAATTCTTCTTACCTGCAACTCCTACACAGAAGTGAGAGGAATACTCGGGCGAACTCCGGATATACGATACCAAGTCCCGAGCGTGGACAAAACGGGGATCAGTTGGTATCCAATATTCAGATCCTCGGGGGGAATCTTAATAAAAATGACTGTAGCAAGTATTATCGATGTATAGTGAAAACAAGGTCTCACCTCCACGCAGAGCTAGAATATTTTGGACCCCACGTTCTTTCGCGCTCTAATCGGTTTTCAACAAAGATGTCAAGAGACCTAGTTTTTGCACACCTTAAGGGCATCGTCGATCATCCCCCCCTCCATGTTGGTACAAGTTAAGTGAAGAATGGTCTCGATACCATATTCTGACTGGGTAAGTCCAGCAAGATCCAAACTTCGATCCTTCGTCGACCCTCCCGCTCCCCACGTCACACTAATAGCAAGTGGCTGAAGAGATGACAGTCGGTCGATACGACCCAACAAATTGGAGAACCCCTAGGTACACGGTGTGAGCTCTGATGGAGACTTCGAGATTTATATTGAGAATTAAACCTGGTCTGTCCTGGGAGGAAAGAATTCAAAAGTATAGAAGGGCAGTGAATCTGAACGTTTCGCGATTTTGTCTTTCAATTTCATGTCGAGCAAACTGTTCTCGATGTACACAAGAAGTAGGGCTGGTAAATGCAAGATTGCGCCATAACCTCTTAGAGCCCGTTCCGCGGCTGCAAAATATGTTCGCACCTCAATAAATTTGCAAACGGCGGAGTCGTCCAACCCTTTTTGGAACTTATGGCAGCGGGTTCGCAGGCGTTGTGATAGCGTAAATAGCCAGCGGGACTAGCCGAGTACAAGCAATTGTGCTGGGCACTCCAGTGCTGAATTTGTGTGAGGAACTTGTTGCACAGCTGGTTAACTTGTAAAACCTGAGGTCAGAGGTTCATAGCGTTGCCGATACGGCAATTGTCTGTTATTTCGCCACGTCTCGCGCGCCGCCGAACGGGCAAGTTGCAGCCTTGTTAATATATGTATGTATTACAGATTATAAAGATCTTTCTGGATACTCGACCCTCTAGCGGAACTTTCCTGTAAGGGTCGGCGGAGACGACGCCTGTGAAAAAAATTATAAAAATGGTGTTTCATACACCACAAGATCGTCCAGTCATAATAAAACCTTGCTAAGGTGATCGTGCACTTCTCCTGGAAGTAGTTGGTCGGATCACCAGCGGTCGAACCCAGAATTTGATATGTGCTGTTCTCGACAACGTCAAAACGGCAGTTGGGAGAAATGACACCGAAGCAAGTATGTCCCCTTCGACATGTTTAATCTAAGTGAGGGATATAGTCATTCCGGGCACAAAGTTTTGATGAACTCAAACTTACCAATACAGGTTGAAATACTGCCACGTCGTTGCGTGATGGTGACGGGTGGAACCGTAATAGTTTACCATCGTTGTGTGGCAGATGTAACGTAGAGCGGTCGATGGTCTCACTTCGTCTGCGTAGGACGAGTGATGCCGTTGATGATAATGATGCCCTTTGAGGATGCGTTGGCTGGAAAGGTAGTGTGACGGGAGGAGAGCCTTGATACCGGTCAATGGCTCACCTGTATTTTAGGGCGATGTAATGCACCGCTAGAGAAGTCCCACTAGTAATTAGGGTTAGAATGCCAGGTGAAATCACTTGAAAGACGCAAAATTACCAAGATAAGTTTGTTATCTTCGCCTACGCTCCCGAAGCGGTATGTTCGTCCGTCGCACCGGAGTTCATCGAACGCGACAGAGGAAACGAAAGAAGAATGTCCTTGACATCGTGCAATGATCCGTTGCTCCCACGGTGCAATGACGGTAACGAGGTCATCTTGTCCACCTGTCTAAACGTAGAGACATTATGAGAACTATCTTCTTTAGAGAAAGAGGAAAGATATATCTGAACCAGTATGAATCGCCCATCCGGGGACCACGCGACACACGTGAGGGATCCAAAATAAGAGGCATAGGAATCAACCAAACTGAAACAATTCAGACACATTGATAAGAGGTTGTTAATCTAAATTACCGTTCAGACAGAGTGTCAATAATACGCAAACAGCCGTCTTCAGATACTGCAGCCACGTAACGAACGTCTGGAGAGAATACGAAATCTACAATGTCGCAATGAGATCAACGATTGTCGCAATGATCATATCTCCTTACCGACAACTCCTCTTCGTGACAACTTCCAGTGACTGATGGGATTTTTCCCCGCCTTCTCGCTCTTGCTCAATCCCTCGCGACCTAGTGCCGCAGCCGGCGAGGCGGGGTGCCAGGGTGGCATTGACACGAATATTTCCTCTGTAGGGTCCCACTCTCCCGAGGTAGACTTAGGGGAAGACATAGATGCCAACGTGGAAGAATTACTTATGCTGACCATAGAATCATCACCCTTTGTTGGTGCAATCGAAGACAGTAAACGTGTATTAGGGTCCTGTGGAGTGAATGTCCCATCTTCCCGTTCCTTGTCATAAATTATGATGGATCCGTCTGCGTAGGACACGAGGAATAATGTGTGAGACGAGGGTACCCACCGCACCGAGGTGCACGACGAGCTACAGATAGAGCCCTGTCGTGAGAGAATAAGTGAATAAAACAGAGAGTAAAGACCAGGCTGTCGAACCTGTTTATTTATCCGTACATAGCGAGAGGATATTGGATCTTCAGAACGCATTAAGGTCTTTCTCATGAGCTAACCAGGAATGCCTCACCAAACCATATAAGGTCGCCAGTATGGAACCCAATCACAACATCTAGGCGTTCAGGGGAAGCAGTCGCCCGGTTCACGTCATGGCAAGTTGGGAAAGCGGAAAAGGTTATTCGAGCCAAAGGGTCCTGTCATGAACACCATCCAAACTATACATATGAAACTCAATGGATTTTACACACCTTAGCTTTCGGCTCTGACCAAAAGAAACTTTTGGAATGGTTATAGAACAGGAATGTTACATCCCCTTGCTTCGACTGTAAGTTCTTGTTGAGACCCTCAGCACTTTGGAGGCGCGTGACAAATGTAGAGGAGGTTGTCCTAATATTGTGTTTCGGTCGGGATACAGATTTCTTCTTTCCGGGAAGAGATGGTGCTGGGGAGAAGAGGGATGCAGGAGGGGGTGGAAATGTCGGCTTAAGCATTGTGTTATCCTGTGCCGAGATGGGTAAGTCGAGTTGGGGGTCAGACGTCCCATCCTCGCGCGAATTGTCGCTACTGGAGAGGCTCTCTTTGTCCTTTTCTTTTTCTTTTTCCTTCTCTTTTAAACGACCTTCTTTTCCGCCCCCAAGAAGAGAAGAAAGACCTTGAGAGGCTGCGAGTTTCTGAGGAAAGCGTACGGTGACTGTGGACAACCTAGCAAGGATTGGGCCATTGGGGGGAGCAGTCACCGGGATGTGGACGACAGGTGGTTTTTGCTCTTCTGTGAGAGAGTACACACCTTCTGGGGCAACGAAGGTGGCCTCATTCTCCATAACGTCGTCGACGTCCGTTGTTAACCGGGCGCCAGGTACTCCTCAGTATGTTGTCTCCGACTACTACCACGCTCTTCAGGCCATCCAAATCATCAAGGGCATGGATCAATACCCTGCGTCCTGTTTATATTCAAACTCGACGTGTACAATCTAGCGAAGCTGTTTCAGGGCCGCCCCCACCAGGTGGTCACCTTCCGTCTGTGGCAACTTCCCGGTTCCTTAAGACCACCAGAGAATCTTCACTGCAAACCCATGGAGTACGTTGGATTGACGAAGTACCTTTCGGACCTCAAGATGTGTTGTCGAGTGGACGAGAGACGCAGAAGATGAATATGTTTCAAGCCATACGCGACGCATTGAGGTGCTTGAACATATGTTAGCTGCATGCACAAAAACTTGACATTGAACTACAGTATCTCTTTGTCTAAAGACGATAATGCTGTAGTATTTGGTGAGGACGTGGCTTTTGGCGGCGTGTTCCGTTGTACAATGGGTTTGGCTGAAGAGTTTGGTGAGTGTGAATGCCAAATATCCTGCATGCGCCCTTCAATACTGTTTTTATGCAGGCCGCGAGCGAGTATTCAACACTCCATTATCTGAGCAAGGTATCGCAGGTTTTGGTATTGGTCTCGCAGCCATGGGACACAAGGCGATCGCTGAAATTCAGTTTTCTGACTACATCTTCCCAGCGTTCGACCAGGTGAGATCTCTCTGTGCAATCTGTTAATCGCGATCAATCTCCGAACACTTTCAAAAGCTTGTGAACGAAGCCGCCAAGTTCCGATATCGATCTGGTGGCCAATTCAACGTTGGAGGGCTCACCGTTAGGACCCCAACAATGTCCGTTGGTCACGGAGGTTTATATCATTCTCAGAGCCCAGAAGGTTTCTTCATGGGTGCATCTGGATTGAAGGTGATTTCAGTGTATCTATAATCGTGTCAATCATGGAATACGCACATAGATCGTAGTTCCCCGATCACCTATCCAAGCAAAAGGTCTTCTATTGGCATCCATACGGGACCCCAATCCAATAATATTCATGGAACCAAAGATCCTGTATCGCTCTGCAGGTGAGAGCTTCCATTCAACTATGAAGGCACCGCATGCCATCCATCTCCTTCAGTCGAGCAGGTTCCGATAGGTGACTATGAACTACCTGTCGGACGAGCAGAAATTATCAATCCTGGCTCAGATCTGACTGTTCTCACATACGGGACCCCTATCTACCACTGTGAAACAGCCCTTTCCTTGTTACAGTCTCCCCCTCCTTCTCTGGCAACGCATATTCCAGAGCTTGTCCGCTCAGCGTCCATTGAGGTAATTGACCTTCGGACAATCCTTCCTTGGGATATCGATACTGTTCAGAAAAGTGTGGAGAAAACTGGAAGACTGTTGATTGTTCATGAAGCGGGCCGTACAGGTGGCGTTGGGGCGGAAATTGCGGCGGAAGTGCAGAAACGATGTTTTTTGAAGTTGGAGGCACCTGTGAGAAGGTTAACTGGATGGGAGTGAGTATCTCATCTCTAGTTTTACATGCGGGATTAGCAACAGCAACTGACAATGTTATCACAGTACTCCAGTAGCCCTTCATTATGAGAAGTTTTTCATCCCTGATGCGTTGCGAATCGTGGATGCTATTGTGGAAACACTAAATTATTGATCATCACCCTTTCCCATCCTCATTGACGTCTTCGTTCTGTCATCATGTCTGTTTTGCATGTTTCTCTATCACGTGACGTAAGTTATTGGCTTTGTGACACCGTGACTATACGTGTAATCCGTTCACTGCGGGATGTTGTCCTTCTGGAAACCCCCTTGACTGTAACGATCAAGGTGTTCTTCATTCTTTTCTATGGGCTGTGTTCCAGGTAGAACTGTAGACGCCCCCGAGACCCAAACAGCTTTAGCACACCTGAGTCCAAACTTTGATGGAACAATTCTGCTTACATACTTTGTTTCGAGGAATTAATTCCTCACAGCAAACTAGTTTTCACGCGCGCGAACTTCTCAGTTACCACCTTATAAGCATAATCCATCTCTTCGTCACTCTAGGCAGTTAAAAGGTCAGGGAACGTGTGCACTGTATGATTCTACCATTCTTACATGAAATCCACAAGACAGTAGAAAGAAGGAATGGCCAACGACAAGAAACCCCAAGTCCTTCTCCTTTCACTCAACAAACAACCTTTTTTCGATGAAATGTACTCTGGGTTATTGAAAGCCCTTGTCGCCAAAGCTGATGTCGTTGAAGCTTCGACTACTCCTCAAGTTCCCGAGCTGTCACCTTCCGAATATTCAGTTGTCTTCATCACAGATGAAGCCATATCGGAGCATAAATACGCAAAAATATTTTCTCGCGTTGTGGAATACGCTCGGGCGGGCGGGATTGTGATTATTGGTGGCCTCTTCAGCAGCTGTGTCAATTTGGGCAACCTTGACAAGCACTTCCTTGCATGGGGACTTTCGTGGAAGAAGGCAGGATACCGGAGGAGTACATGTGTACTAAACCCAGCGACACATCCGGGTTTCAGGAGCAATGGAAACTTGCCCACTTCATACAGCATGAAAGTTCTGTCACTGAAAGGAGTTGCTGTGGGAGATGTCGTATACAAAAGGACCGACGACGAAAGAATAAACAACGAAGGTGCTGTAACTTATACTCGGGTCGGCGACGGGTATCTTGGTTACATTGGCGATGTCAATGCGGAGAATGATTCGACCAGCGTGATTTTGGCAATGTGTGGCTTGCCACTTTGACTGGCCAAACTCACAGGTTTACCGAGGATAGGTCAAAGGGGCGGAGGTTCTTGGGAGGTCGTAAAGAAATCCATGTGTGTATAATTATCGTATAAGATCCGGACGTTAAGGGCTCACTGTAATACAACTGTTACAAGTCTACTATTAAACCTTTGTCTTTTTTACCAACTTGATTCCTAGAGAATTGGCAGCAAATTTCTTCTTCTTTGGTGGGGGCTGTGAGATCTTGGCGCTGGGAGTAGGTCCTTTTGCCCCATCTGACAAAAGGGTACTAAGATCGGGATCCATGCCATCAGCCTTCCTCTTGATAGTAATACTTCGTGGCGCAGATACGTTGATGTTGACAGACGTCGCAGGTGTATCGGAAGTCGACTCTGAATCAGCTAACCCATTTGAAGGGGGGAGTATATCCACACTAGACGGGCCTGCAACCTTTGAGAACACTTCTCGCACCAATTTTTCGTCTTCCTCCTCTTCTAATCTCCGCTGTCGGTCTTCCTCATCCTCAATCTCCTGCATGCCTAACCGCTCCAACAATTCAGAGGCTTGCGACTGCCCTACGCGTTCGTTCCGCGCATTCCTTGCTCGAATATCCTGTAGTGCATCTAGAATCTCCATCTCGCGCTTCGAGTCAACCGTGCGGTTCTCCAGCGCTTTCATAGGATTGTTCTCTTCCTCCTCAAGCTTGGCAAGTCTATCTTCTTCCTCAGCTTTCTCGTCTCGCCAAGGCTCGAAATTTCGTTGTGCTCCATGCTCGGCAACGTAGTCGGTATTCTTAGGATCGGTCTTGAACGTGATTTCGGACGAGCATAAAGTGCTGGGAGGACAGTGAGGATATGCAGACAACCACAGTCACAAATCCTTACCATTTAATATAAAACCTATGAGCCACGACCAACTTGAGCCAAGCGTTTAGTGTAGGCACTACAAGAGAACGTACCTAAATATCTTGATGCCATAGTAGTCTTCGCCATCAACAGTCTCCTTCCGAGCATTAAACTTCTTTCCCTTGTAGATGTAGTCGCCACACGTGTTACATCGCCTAAAAACCAGCATGAATACGCAAAAATACGACTGATGATTAGGCCCACATGGAAAACGGTGCCATAAGACGGACCACCTGCTGCGAGTTCTTCGGACCCCTCCGTCTTGGAATTTTGGAGGGGTCGAAGTCGGGAGGGTAGTATTTGTTGAGGACCTTACGTTCTGACATGGTGGTCGGTGGCTGAAGGGTACAGCGTCTACCCTTGCTTAGCTAATTGATATCGCACCTTCTCACCATCAGGAAGACATTAGGTATCGCAGATAGAATGCCAGGGGTCGTTGAAAAAAGATTATCTGAGAAAACCCTTCAGCCTTGAGGCCTGACAAGTCACCCCAAAGCAGCCATGTTTTATCACTCTAAAATGTATTGATCATGGTAAAGCGATGATTCGGACAGAAGGTAAGAGGAGGTATACTCTCACATCACGCACTTGTATCGTCAAATTTGAGCACTGATTTTCTCACATCCTAAGTTTGATAAAGTGACTTGGAGCAATTGGCGCTGCTCGAGATCTGTAACTTGAAGTTTGAAGACACAGATTGTCTCACACACGTCTAGTTATTATGACCAGCTATGATTTCGCAGTTAATTTGATCAAAACCTACGGCATCCTGCAGGTCCTGGACATCGTAATGGCAGACAGCATAGGGAGGATGAGTATCAACGACACTGGGAGGTAGCTTCGCCAGTTCCCTTCATTCGAGGTCCCGTTACGCTGCGACACTCCGACCCTGTACATGTTGGCTGTTGCCTTCTTCAGGACCCATGCCCTTGTTTCGTCGAGGTCTTCGGAAAATCCTATCCTCAACCTCATGGTTGCTGTGGCACTTGACAGGTATGGAGGAAGTATGCGGTGAGAGAGGGATGCCCGAAGACCCAACACCTGATCACATACGGCATTTTCAAGGTAGGGCTGACATCCTCCCTTTCCGTATCAAAAAACCTGATACGAAACCTGACAGGTGGTCTGCGGGCACTGTCGGCGATGGCCTATAGTAGAACGACTCAGTGTGCCCTCTGTGCATATCACTTTGTACTTCACCTCCCTACCTCACCCTCGGTCGTTCTTTCCGGTTTGGCACGTCTGCACGGCAAGAGCAACAGGGCTGGATTAGTCACTACTCTCACAATGTCCAGAAATTCCACTGATACTCCCAAACGAGGGGGGTGAACACGCACGACGGATAATTCATCTTTACCAGTCCTAAAGTGGGCTATGACAAGTACACCGCCAAAGCTATGGGGCGGACTACGTGGCAATTCTCTGAGAAGGGATGCGAAGAAACACGATATTTTGTGGGAGGTTTCTTACGGCCAGAAGAGTTCCAACTACCAATGGGGAAGGGCGGTGTCTCCGGAACACCGTGGGTGTCTATGGGAATGCCCGACGCATCAGGGCGGGTGCTGGCCGCAACCCTAACGATATCACGCTTACCGAGGACAGAGCGTAGTTAGCCCAGGTGTACGATGAAAGGGTCTAGTGTTGCAGGGAGGAGGCTCCCTATGAAGAGGTGAACTTTGGGGAGAAGATGCCTTGAGGACGGGAGTGGTACCACGGCTTCGGCCTGTTGATGCTGGGGAAGTCTCCCAGTAGAGGCACTCAGCCTGAAACGTGTCGTCATAGGGGAGAAGAGGCAGATCT